>APFE030881863.1:0-11949 GCA_000404065.3 Pinus taeda | reverse complement strand
GGGTATTCAAACACCTCCAAAGCATACCGCCTCTATGATGAAGAAAATATTTTTTTTTTTATATCTAGAGATGTAATTTTTCTTGAATCATCCAAATCTTACAATGTTGTTTAGCGGCAACTTGATCGCTTGGATAGATTCGCAAAAACAAAATCATTTCAAGAATTTGACAATCAGATTCCACATCTTGAAGGGGGGATTACTATACTAGATCAACATGTGGAATCTTCTTCTGAAGAATACTCTCCCCCGACTGAAATTCCAACAACAGATGATGCTTTAAGTGATGTAATTGATAGAATTGGGAGACTCAATCTTGATTCACTCCCAACTCAATCAACAAAGTAGCCTGCACCATCTGAGAAAGGTCCCCCAGAGTGGCTGACAAAGACACTTGAAAGTGTTCATCCTCATGAAATTGGAAAAACAGGAACCATAAATTCAAACCGGAAAAATGGAGGTGATGTAGATGACTCTAATTCACCTGTTGATATGGATGTTTCTTATGATTGTGAATTGAACTTGTCTACAGATTTTGAACCAACTTCCTTAAAGAAGTTGCTTCTCATGATGAATGGAAAGAAGCAATGCAAAAGGAGTATGATGCCCTCATAAAGAACGACACTTGGAAGCTGGTTGATCCTCCATTTGAAACCAAACCAATTGGCTGCAAGTGGGTCTACAAGAACAAGTACAAAGTTGATGGCTCACTTGACAAGCACAAAGCTAGGCTTGTGGCAAAAGGTTTTGCACAGAAGGAAGGGCTCGATTATGAGGAAACTTTTTCCCCCACAGCAAAATGGGCCACCATCTGGACACTCTTTGCACTAGCAGCTCAGAACGGTTGGAAAGTCCATCAAATGGATGTAAAAACTGCCTTCTTGAATGGAGATCTAAAAAAAAATGTTTTTATGTCCCAGCCTGAAGGATTTGCTGTGAAAGGACATGAACATAAAGTATGCAAACTTGTGAAGTCCTTGTATGGCCTCAAACAAGCACCACGAGCCTGGTATGAAAAACTAACTGAGCATCTTCTGAAACTCACTTCAATCATTTTGATCTTGATGATGCAATTTTATTTGTCAAGAAAGTTGGCAAAACAGTTGTATATCTTGTGGTATATGTAGATGATCTTTTAATGACAGGGAACAATGAAAGTTATATTGCATCCATAAGGAAAGAATTAGGAAAAATCTTTGAAATGACTGATTTGGGCTATGTTCATTACTATCTTGGCATTGAATTAACCCAACATCCAAAATCCATATTTCTTTCTCAAAAGAAATACATTGGAGATTTGTTAAACAGATTTGGCATGACAGAGTGCAATCCTCTTTCTACTCCAATGGAACAAAACTTAAAGCTCACATCTATTGAAGGAAAGGGAATTTGAGGATGCAACAAAGTATAGACAGCTTGTAGGAAGTCTCATCTACCTCACTACTACCAGACAAGACATTTCATTTGCTGTTGGAATCCTCTTCAGGTTTATGCAAAAGCCTTGTGAGGGACATTGGTCTGCTGCAAAAAGAGTTCTAAGGTACTTGAAGGGAACTCAAGACCTTAGAATCAAGTATACATAGGTGGACGACTTCAACTTGATTGGATACTCTGATTCAGACTTCGATGGAGACAAAGAAACTGGAGTATCTACTTTAGGATATGCTATGAGTCTTGGATCAGGAGCTGTCTCTTGGAGATCACGCAAACAATCAGTTCCAGCAGATTCCACAACAGAAGAAGAATACATGGTAGCAGCTGAAGCAAAAAAAGAAATTTTGTGGCTCAGGAAAATTCTTGAAGATTTGCAGGTAAAACAAGTACAATCAACTCCACTCATGATTGACAACACCTCTGCAATAAAGTTGGCCAAGAACCCAAAGTTCCATGATCGTAAAAATCACATCAATACTAAATATCATCTGATCCGACATCATGTTGAGGCCAAAACAATCCATCTCCGTCATTGTTCCACAAATGAGCAAATTGCAGACATCTTCACCAAAGTGCTTGGAAGAGAAAAGCTTGAAAAATTCAGACCGATGCTTGGACTCACCAACATCCCTTCAGATTAAGGGGGGAATTTTGACACCTAATCCTCAGCGATTGGGAGAATTGAATGTGAAAAGTCATCAAGAAGATGAACTGAGCGATCACATTCATGTATATAATAGATAGTTGCCTAATGGAATAAATGAATCCATTTTTCTGGAGTTACTCATGGCCTGACAGCTACATGCCTTTGAATTGTGTTACAATGAGGCTTGAAGGCATATTTATTGTTGAGAAGCAATGGAAAACCCTAAACATCCAAAAACCTAACCCTAGAAGATGAAATGTCAAACTGTGGGCCCCGTGTGGGTAAATTGGTACATCAACTTCCCGGGGTCGTAACTTTGGCATATGATCTTCGTTTGACGCGCACAGTATCTCATTAGAAAGATCTATCCGAGAACTACAACTTTGGGAAGAGCAACATTAGTACATGGACCCATGTTGCTCCCAATTTTCCCAAAAATCTTCGTTTAAGGCCTCAAAAACGGATCTGGGAAGTGTCAAGACCCAAAAACTGCTAAATAGTAAATTGTGCTACAATTAAGGAAACTGAAAAGCTGAAAGAAACAATGGTGGGGGTCCAAGTGGACTTGGTGGGTGGCCACCAATATCCACCTAGATCAATAAATAAGATAAGGGACCTACTTGTTATCTTTCGTTTCCCTTTGTCTCCTTTGAATAGCTCTCGTTGCTCCTTCTTGAACTGAATCTGCTCGATAAGTACCTGCAATCATAAACATAGGACAAAAACCAATCAAGAGATCTATCTACTATAATAAAATGGGATCGAAAGCATTTACACATATAATCATCATACATAAAGACAAGAATATGGGAAAAGGTGTAAACAACTTTATTAAGTAGAAGGAAGAGTTACACCCAAAGAAGTCTGATCCCATGTCACTCATCTAGCTTGAGTTCCATCCTTCATCACACCAAAAGCACAATACTCCAGTAGCATAACAATACTTTCTTATGATCTCAAATCTCAAACCAACAATATCTCCTTACAAATTATCAAAGTCCATCCCCCTGATCACTATGATGAGTGCTCAATTTATAGGGAAATGGAGGTGGTTTTGTCATAAATTGGGCATTGAATGGCTTTCTAATTTGGGATTTAGTTTCCATGGAGGAAGGGATGAGAGGATAGGAGGTTATTTGATTCATTCCCTATCCAATTTCAAGCTCATAGGAGAGGATAAGAGGTGGGAATCTTCTAGAATGATCTAGAATGAAAGAATATTCCCAAAACCCTATGAAGATTTTGCTCAATCTCGCCCAACGCAAGTCAAAGTGGGCCTAGGTGCTCTGCAAAGCAGGCTTGAATGGGCCTAAGTGCTCTGCAGTGCATTTACCCCTGACCAAGGTTGCGCTGGTCCCTCAAGGAGTCATTTTAGGATGTCTTCAGGCAAGGAAACTCTCAAGAATGATGGAATTCAATGTGATGAATTGTCTAGGGCATGTAGCAACTGAATTAGCGTTTGATGAGCCTTGAAAGTACTGATTTGAATGATGGGAGTGATGTACCCAAATAGACCTATAACACTTGGGATGCTTTAGATAAAAAATTCAAATTTGAAAAGTTGGTCTTAATTTCATTTACACTGACACAAGTTCATCTAACCCTTCAAAAATGAATGGTTATAAAAAAAAATGCATTTCTATTAACAAGTGTATATTAAATAAACCCTTCATTAAAAAATGTCAAAATGAAAATGAAAACTAAAGTGACACTCACAAATTTGCCTAAAACGTAAAATGAAAAACATGAAAAATGCAAAAAAACGGGATCAAATTTTTATTTAATGGACAAAGGATATTTGAAATTCCAAACCTGTAAGCAATAGAGAGAAAAGCATTTGAGGCATAATGTAAAGTCAACATTTAAGACATAATGTAGAGTCAAATGTAGAAGGCTCACAACACGAGACATAAAACCCTGCATCACCAAAAAAAAAAATACACCACAACTTTCATGAAATACGTGTAATCATGCCTAAGAAGTATGTTTAAGTCCAATCATTCCTGGGTATGTTTACGTCCAATAGTGTTGTCACAGCTGAGACATCAACTAACACCATCTTACCACCCAGTTTAGGCATGACACTATCCATTTAAATATGTTACCTCAAAATCCAACTACTTCGCTCTTCAATTGGACAAGGGTGAGGGTGAGAGATATGAATTGTTGTTAAGTAAATGAAGACCTACCACAAAACAAGGAAGTTTCATCCACATGACATTAATGAACAATGGCATTCTTAGATGACTCTTTTTTGAAAAGGGTGAAAGAAATAATGGCCTTAAATTCAGGTATCCATATCCAATGGCCCTGCCATGCAAAAAGACAATGAACAATGTGCCATTAAAATTGGAAATTATAACATTAGTGATCAAATTAATTTGTTTGATTTAACTAATACAAAATAAATATCCTTAACACTAATAAATTAGTAAAAAATAAAACAACTAAAAATATAAAAAGCTATTTCCTAAAACAAATAATTAATAAAATAAGATAATTGAGATGTGAAATACTGATTATATAGAGAGAGAGAAAGAGAGACTAAAGTTTGGTTTTAGTGGACGTTAATCACCACCATCATCATCATATATATAACTAACTCATACACCTAAGTTTGTATCAAAAGTTATAAATAAACTTAAATTATGATAATTTTGACAGAAGGAGAAAGAAGAATTAATCAAAAACCTTACAGTTTTTTTTTAAAGAATTAATGTTCATTCTGAGGGAAGTATTAATATTAATTAATTTTAATTTTTTATATTATTATAACTTAGTTATATTTTTTTTTCATTTAATTTTTTACAAGTTGAATTAATTTATTTATTATTATTATAGACGCTCGTAGAATATGTTTTCTTTAGAAATTTCAGTAGTTGAAATTTAGGAGATGTCAATACAAATAAAACAAAAACAAAATTTTAAATTAGACTAAACTATGCAATGAAATCATAATTAATGATTTTTTTTATAGTAATAATTTAATTATTAAATTTTTTTAATTCGTTACATTTTTATATTTTTCTATTGTTTAATTTTTTAATTTTATTTATTTATATTTAATGAGTTTATAGTTTAAATGTTTTTTTTAATTACAAGTATAAAATTAAAATTGGTAAAATATGTGTATTTTTATAAATTGTAATAATAAAATTTTAAAGAGATGTCTTGTCTTATAAATAAAGAAAAAAATAGGGACACAAACCAATTTAACGTCTAACTTGTTTGTATTTTTAAAATTAAATTAGTATTTATTATTCATTATTATTATGATGATGGTAATGATTAACGTCAACTAAGACCAATTTGGTCTATCGGACCTTAAGAAAAAAAAGAATCTAATTGTAATTCTTTAGAATTTTATTTTTATGCTCAAAAAGAAGGGAAAGAAGTGCACTAATATCACTATAGTTGGGCTGACTTAACAAGTCAGGAAGATTGGAAGTGTGACAAATGTTAGGGAAATTGGAGCAGATGTGAGTAAGGATCGGACACTCTAAAATAAAGTTTTTTTCATCCTCCACCCTCTTACTATTGCAAAACTGACAAATTCTATCGTCCCAAAGAGTCTTGGGAGTAGACCACGACCCAATTTCACTTCAGTTCATGAGAATTAGTTCTAATCTTAGCGATGTTCATATTTTTCTTTGAACTAGCCAAAACAGAAAGATAATTCTCATTCTGAAGAGTGAAGTTGATCACCTCATAATATCTAACCTTCTCTTATCCTCCAGTTATATATATATATAAATAATTATTATTTAACTATTTGTAAATATCTTTAATTTTTATCAAAGGATTTTGTTATTTTAAAGCCATTAATGTGTTACTAGATATTTAATAATATATGTAGTTAGATTTAGGATATAGATTAATTATTATAAAATTAATTATTATCTTACTTAAATTATAACTATTATATAACTGTGTAGAAAATATTTAATATCGGAAATATTAAATGTGTAATAGTTATTTAAGATTTTAAGAAATTTATCTCGAAAATTAAAAAAATGATCAGTGTTACCATTAAGCATTAATCAAAGTTAAAATTAAGTATTTAGTGTTTATTTGAGATATTATAAAATTTATGTTGAAAATTGAAAGTTATATAAGTTTAATTAGTTACAAGTTATCTGTTTCTAACTGAAATAGAAATTATAATTATATATATTAATAGATGTTTTTTTTAAACATTTTATTTCTCTAATCACCAGCCTCTAAGGAGAGGCTTACCTTAAGGATATAAGGTTATGCTTTTTAGTCCCCGATTCCACCCAAAATGTGAGATATGGTAAACATATACACAATTTTTTTTGAAAGGTTTTTGACAATATGAACAACTATGGAAATCTCTCTCAAATCACTAGCCTCTATAGAGATACTTTCCTTAGGGATATAAGGTTATTCTTTTTAGTCCCTAATAATGGGTGGAGGGTGCACCTGAAACTTCGGACAAGGTAAACATCTACACATTTTTTTCAAAAGTTTTTTGATTATTTTCTATCTCATCTGATTATAATATGGGAAATCTACACATTTGTTAAAATGTAAAATAATTACGATTTTTAATAGGAAGTAATTTTATTTAGATTCTAATAATTAACTTTATTTAATATTTTAAAAAGTAATATTAGATAGTAATAAAACAGAGGACAAAGATGCTTTATATTAACAAATCTATATAATATTCATTACTATATATATATATTTTCTTTCCGGACCCTTGTTTTTTCATATTCCAAGGTCTCTTGGCGCTCTATGCTCTTCATATTCCACACCATAACCCTTAGCAGATTAGGTGTCCAGCATCCCCCCCTTCATTCGAACGGGTACATATGATTCCAAGAAGAGAGTTATAATACAAAGGTGCAAAAATGCATGGCAAAAATTGACTACTCACGCTCTTTAAAATGAGGTATAAGGTCGGAGAACTCAAGGTCTCAACTGATGGTGGTCAAAGCATGACCACCAACATTGGAACACTTAGTGAAATTCCTATAATAGTTCCAAATCTGGCTAGAAGCTGAAGTCTCTTCACTACAACGAAATAGGCAATTTGCGTCAGATTTAGCACCAGATTTTAGTGCATTTTTTTCTCAATTCGGATGAGCAGCCTGGCACCAAATTTGGCTCTATTGTGCAATTTTTAAAGCGTTCTTTTTTGCACCAAATTTTGCATTATTTTTTTCATCATATTTTACACCAAGATTTGCATTTGTTTTACAACAGATTTTTCTTCTAGTTTTGTGCCATTTTTTGCATCTATTTTTGCAAAAAGTTTGCTTCCTATTTTGTGTCATTCTTTGCTTCTAGTTTTGTGTCGTAATTTGCATCGAGTTTTACACCATCTTTTGTATCTGATTTAGTGCCTTTTTTTTTATCCGATTTGTGTCAATTTTTGCATCTGGTCTGATGCCATTTTTTGCTTCTAATTTTGTAATTATTTTTACATCTATTTTTGCACCAATTTTTTGCCTTTTTTTACACCATTTTTTGCATCCAATTTTGCACCATATGTTGAATCTGATTTAGTGCCAAGTTTTGCATCCATTTTTGCACCATTTTTTGCATCCACTTTTGCATTTTATTTCTCTCCCTTTTTTACATCTTATTTTGCACCATATTTTTCATCATTTGCAACAAATTTAGCATCATTTTTAACACCAATTCTTGCATCCAATTTTGCATCCATTTGAGAATCTAAATTTGCATCCTATGTTGAACCATGTGTTGTGTCCACCTTTGCATCACATTTTGTGTCTAATGTTACATTCAATTTAGAGTCCTTTTTTCCGTCTACTTTTGTAGTTATTTTTGCACCAAGTTTTGAATCATTTGTTGCACTTCATTTTGCATCCAATGTTGCATCTCAATTTGCATCCAAATTTGAGCCATTTTTATGCCCATTTTTGCACCATTTTTTATGTCCAATTTCTTGTCCTTTTTGGTGTCTAATTTTGCATCCTTTTTTCTACCACATTTTGTTTCCACATTTGCATCTCATTTTGCACCTAGATATTAGTTTGAATTTTCATCTAGTTATGCGTCATTTTTGGCATCCTTGGTTTCACCCTTTTTTAGTATCAATTTGCATCTTGTTTATTGTCCTTTCTTACATCCTTTTTGCACCTAATTTTTCATCCTAATTTTACACCATTATTTGATCCTCATTTTGGTGTCCATTTTTGCATCCTTGTTTGCACCCAATTTGGTATCCATTTGTATGCGCTATTTTGTTCCCTTCTTTGTGTCTAGTGTTGCACCCTTTTTTAATTCTAATTTAAAACCCTTTTTGTGTCATTATTTGAATCTTGTTTTGATGGCTAGTTTAACATCCAATTGTACTCCCAATTTTGCATCCATGGTTACATCCACTTTTGGCTTCTTGTCTAAAGTGTTGCATTAATTTCCATTTATGACCCCCCTTTATGGGTTCATTTTAGCAATTTTAATTACATAGTGATATATATTACAGTTTTTAAATATCATTTTCCTGTAGCATTTAATGCACAATTAGATGAACATAAAACCCTTTCAATCTATCCCGGAAACCTACAAAAGACAAATTAAGAGAAAGGTTGTTCTAAGGCTCAGGATTCTTAGTAGATCAACATGTAGAGTAAAGATTAAGAAAAAGAGAAGGAATTCCTGTGAGCCCTCACATGTAGGTGTTGGGATGGGCTCCCCTGGGTCAATAATGGGGAAAAAGCCCAAGTTTTATGTAAAAAGATGTAAATTCTCCACAAATTGTGGTCGTGGATCGCGTAGATAGTTAAAAAGTTAAAAAGGGTTTTACCCCTCTTTATGTAAGTTAAGTTGGTTTTTTGGAGATCTACCCATGGTCCTCGGACCATGGGATTGTATAAATAGGAGAGTCTTAGAGAGTCTAAGGTGGGATAAAAGGATGAAGATTAACGTAATGGGTCAATAGAAGGAAGATCATAGAAGTCTTAGAGGAGGAGGAGGCTCTGTAGCTAAGTGCGCAAAGGCCTAGAGTAGAGTCCACAGTTGAGTGCGTAGACCCCTTCAGCTGAGTGTGCAGGGAAGTCTTGAATCTGCAAGCTGAACTAAATATCAATAAAGAAGATTATTACAGAAATACCTTTATTTATCTCTTTATTTCTATTATCCATGAATGCGCTTATGATTTGATGAATATTGATTTTATGAGATAATGATGTATGATGCACGACTTTACTGGATCTATATTGTTATGTGCATGAAATTTATGTTAATCATTTACACGAAGATTATATCGTTGTATGTTAAAGTTATCCAACACTTAAGCAAATCTGAGTAAATATTGGGTTAAGAGTAATCTATAATGTGCATAAGTAGTTAAGTCACCTGTTCCAGGTCCGCAAAAGCCAGTCGTAGACCTTCGTGGAGGTTTAGAGGCTGATTAAGGGAAGTTACTGTTGAGCGATAAAAGGTGTCTTTTTAACTCCTAATTATCTTCACATTAATTGTCAACCCAGGGACGATTTTTTATTTCAAGAGTGTACTCAGTCTGAGGCGGCTATTTACTCAAGAGTAACTTTTTGCAGTATAGTGCTTAAAATGAAAAAGTAAATGAATGCTGGAAACAAAATCTAATTGGAACATCAAGAAACTGAAATGTTCTGAAATAAATCATTCACTCAAACAACCATCAGTCGGGGACTCAGTAATGATAACTCCTGCCCTGTAAACTGATGCAAATGAAAATCAATCATAGGCAAGATCCACAATCTGAGAACTTAGGCAGCAATAGCCAATTTCCTTTACAATTGTTGATGTTACACTCCACACTAAAGCAAACAATAACAATTCGATTGGAAATGCTTACTAAAACATACTTGCTGCAATATAAATTAAAAGATGAAATCAAATCCTTGCAGAAAAGAACAACAACTAAGTCTATTGGAAAACTGAACAGCAAAGCTAATTAAGTAGAAATACACAGCAACTGCAAATGTAACTGAATCAGCAATCTTAATCTAGCATCATGAACATTAATCGTAGGTATTAAAGCAACGACAATCGCAGTTATAATTGAACAGTAACTTAATTGAACAAAAATTGCAATTACAAATGAGCAACAACTAAATGAACCATAATCTTAATTAGACAGCGTAGTATTAGATCAGAATTAACAGCAGGACATTTCAAATTATAATTAATAATTTTGTCACTAACGCAATCTAATTATGATTTCAATATAACAGAGCAATTCTACGAAATGTTCATAAACAAAAGATTACTGAATAAAACAAATGAAAAGGAAATCAAACCATCACACGGCTGGAACTGTAAAGATATAATATAGAGCAGCAGCTTAATCCACTAGAGGCTGCACCCTTAGCCGCCAACGAATGCTGCTGGGCAACTTTAGATAAGGCGAATGAACAATAACCCTTTTATTTATTCATCATCAAACTATGAAATCATTACAACAGCAAAAGCTTTGAGAATTACAATGGTAATGCAACAATCTCCTTTTCCTCCTATCCTATCCTATCCCATCATGAATAATCCATCATCATCCTTGAATCTCCAATTCTGAAATCATAATTCTGAATTCCCTTCTATGATCCCTGTTTTCATTTAAATAGAGAGAGAGCAGAGAGCAGTTACAACAGAGATGATTGAAATATGATTCTCATTACAAAATTTGATTGTTCTCAACAAATTGATAAGAAAGATCATCTCTGAGATATTTGTCCATCAGCATTCAACAGGAACATGTCAAATTTGGCATTGTAGCTGAGATAATTTGGAAAATGGCCACACAACAAATCTGAGAAAAACATCTTCAGAGAACCTTCCGTTTCTCTTAGTATGGGCCGAATTTGGGAAAACTTCTCATTGATCTGTTCTGGACAAAACCCATGTTTCGGATTTTCCAGATTCTTCTCCATTTGCCCAAAACGTTCAATACAAAATCCTCACTTCTTATTCCAGCGAATTTCTGAGTTGGCACATTTAATGATCAAATCTTCAATCTGGAAATTATCTTGGAGGCTAAAAATGGTGAGTAATGTTACAACCAATTTATTAATAAACCATCATTTATAAAATCATGCATAATCATCAATTTATTAAAAATAAAGGAGAATAAATAATATTTTTCTAGAAGAGCATAAATCATTATAAGATGGAATTATATGATAAACCATGATAAATGACATGATAAATGACATGATAAAGAAGAGTAGAAATGGATGGAATAGGCATTCAAAAGTGATAATAATAATGACATTAATGGCCCAACAGTTACATCGACAAGCCATAAGGGATTATCGATCTACGCGAAGGTAGATTTATGGCACAAAATGACATCACGCTGATCTCTAGGTGCGGAAACTTGGTTCCAGCATCGCCCCATACTGCTTCGAGTGAGACTTCAGTCCACACCCCATTGATTGATGCCGAAAGGGCCAATGGTGTAGGGATTTATTTGGCACAAATAACTTTGAACCTGGGTGAAGACCCACTAAGCCAACAAATGGTTCCATTGTCGGGACCAGGGTCTGCATAAAAGGATGTGTGATGTCGCATCACTGGAATCCAACAAAGAAATAAATTGAGAAGTGGTTGGATAGAAAGATCCAGGAATTCGCAGCACAAGAAAACAAAAATCCATGCATGAAAAAAGAATAGTGGCTGGAAAGATATATGTACGCAGAAATACACGAGATCTTCTTCTACACCTTCACGATTGAACTGTATGAGTGGATCGCTAAATTGGTAGACGACCAAGGAAGGTGGAGGCTTGATGGTCCAATAGTGTGGACCCCAGAGCTAGTGCGGAGGTTGGAATCCTTTGAAGATAAGATCGTGTGCATTGTTAATCACTGGCTCTATTGAGTCATAGGAGGCTTTGT
>APFE030881854.1:25082-65152 GCA_000404065.3 Pinus taeda | reverse complement strand
TATACCCTTTATAACAAGCGAAATGGAACCAACTTGATTATGGCACCAGAGGCTTGAGTCATCTATATACATATATATACATATATATACATACATATACATATACATATATATCATACCATGTACAACATATGAAGGCGCCAAGTTCACAATCAATATTAAGAAACATTAAATGGCACAATATCCACATAGTCTACGGTGTAGCGTAATAATAATCAGATTTCCATGGAAATTATTCCACCTTTACACTGTACATGCGAATTGTGAGATGGAATAGGTGACTACCTATGGTTATTTGTTTATTTCATTAATATTTGGGATAACCAATAAGACAGACTTATTTGGATTGAACATTGCTTTCCTTGTATAGAGTTTTCATTGTGCGAATCTTACAATGAAAGCTTTCATTATGCAAAGGAAGTTTCCTCTGCACCTCTGCACTCTGTATTGGTTTCTTTTATCTGACATTGCTTTTTTCTGATAGTTTCCTAGATTTATGTACTAGGTAAAAATCTCTATGGTGAGAAAGGACGTGTTAATGTTGCATTGATTGCGTGGATATCCCTGGTTTTATGCTGGTGCAATTTCCACTGCATGGGATGGAAAATTTGGAAAGCCAAAAGTCATTCTCTTCCCTTTATTCCTCTCACAAATTTTAGGGTTATATATATGCAGTTCTGTTAGCAAAAACACACACGTCCATCCTTGAATATTTATCCAATGAGAGATTTTCGTTAGATGTGATTTTCAAGCTTTGCAAGTAATATCTATAGTTTCCTGCAACAATGTCATTGCAATCACTACATCCATTTTCAACATGGCTTGATTTTTTATTCTCACCGATTATGTATTTGGCTGCCATCACAAATGCAACAATCGTCAATTATACCTTCATTGTAAGTTTTCTTATATCCATGATATTTGTTTTGAATGCTTGTACAGATTGAACTAAAGATAATTATTACCAGGAAAAATGTTAGAGTTGGAACAAATAGGTTTGATAGAAAATGTTAATACATTGTGTGGAGACCCGGATGCGGGTGAACATTGAGAGCCTTAATGACGAGTCGACGAATTGACGACATTTGGACCAGCTAGATGGTGGCCAATGCACCATCCCAAACTCACTTGAGGCGAATGGAGGGTTGCCTGCATGAAGCATTTAATGGCCGCTGAGGCCAAGAACTGGACGTAGTATGCATTAACATGGAACCCTTCAATCCCTTAGTTTGCCCTCCCTCCCTCAGCATTTGCCCGCTCCAAGCCGGAAATCCCTGCAACAGAACTGTTACCGGGAGCCGCTGTTGGCTTCTGTGCTGTATCGACCTTGGAAATGGGCATATTTACTCCCATTCTAGGCACTTCCCTTTGAATCTTGCCCAGGCACCCTTTGTTCAATCTCTGCCATCCTTCCCGGCTTCCTATTCTTCTGAACTCCACTCCCACCACATTGCTATGGTCCATCACCGTATGAGGAGACGCAGAGGAGGTACCCGAGGTGGTAGCACTCGCCCACAGGTAGCACAAAGCTCTGAACCACCACCACCACCTGCCTCACCCCCTCCTCCCTAGGAAAATTCTCCCCCTCCCAGCTCGCCCCACAGACATTATCCTCATACTCGCAGTGGTCGAGGTCATGTGCAAGCTTCAATGGTCAAGCACAGAGATTTCAGGCTTCATACTGCCACTTTTCCTTTGTACCCCAATTCGATTCCTCACTAGACTCAATTCAGGTTCCAGAGTAACCTGAACAAGCCCATCATAACTGCTAATGTTACCATAGTTTTCTTAGAAGAAAATGATCAGCACAGTGCTCCTGTGCGAAACTCTGATGAGCAACCTCAAGAGGATCGCAGCCTTGGAGTTGTCGTGGTTCTGAGCAGCTCCCGATGGAAGAAGGCAGGGGAACTCAGTGTGGTAGAAAACATGCGGAAGGTGAACATGCTGGTGACACTCGGCAACCAGGTTGCAACTTAGTCGGAGCTTCAATCTCGATGGCAGTTGTTGGTAGTTCGAGCGGCACCCTTCCGGCGAGGGAGCCACCAGGTGGCAAGGCGGAAGGCGATGTCGCAGAGAGGACGAGGATTGGGACTGGTATGCTTGCCCCATTGTCGAGGAGACTCTTGGCCAGGATGAACCCAAGTGATGCCACATGGCCACCCACGCGCCAACTCAGGTTTCTGTTGCTGACGGGTTGGGTCCAGTCTCTTGTTGTTTTGATTTTTGTCTACATGATAGGCAGTTATGTCATGTTTTCAGCTGCATTAGATGGTGTTGTGTTAAAACTTTCTTCTGGTTTTGTCGGTGTTGGGTCCAGGTCATATGTTTGGTTTTTTGCTATGTTAAACCGGTTTCACCAAATATGGGGCAGTTTTGATACCCAGGATGAACTCCGCTGATATCGATTGAGGCTGAGGCCTCTTTGTAATATTATTTTGTGTTCCTTTTAATAGAATTAGCCTTACACAAAAAAAAGGCTGAGGCCTCTTTGTAATACTATTTTTTGTTCCTTTTAATATAATTAGCCTTACACAAAAAAAAAATAATAAAAAAAAATACATTGTGTGGAGTGCGGAGGAAGTTGTTCAACCCCTCCCTCCACACCCCCTTGTCTCTTCCTTCACACCTCCACACAATTAAGGGTCTTGTAATCGTAGTAATTCTAGCATCATTGGGTAGAGCAATAGCATAACAATGTCAGTGTCATCGCTAGGGCATTCACCAATGGAATGGCCACTCACAAAATTAGCCTTTTTTTTTTAAATTTTAAAATGATTTGTCAAGCACTAACAAATATTGTAAATAAAACGCCCTCTACTAAGAGAATTATGTCACATCAAAGCTCACTCAACCAATGGAAAATTAGAAATAAAATTTCCAGAAATTAAAAATTATTTTTGAATTTACAAAAAATTAAAAATATTCTTGAAATTTTAATTGAAATTACACCATATTAACAAAATAATCGAAATTCAATACAATTTGACCATAAAACAAATACTATAATACCTAAAAAACAAATACTAATAATAAATATGAAGTATAACTATTATTTTATACCATACATCCATGTTGTGTACATTTATAACGTTCTCATAGACAATGTTGTGTACATTTATAACGTTCTCATAGACAATGACTTTTAATTTGAAGGTGCGAAATTTTATGAATGATCACTGAAGTGTGAGAAACCACGTAATTTTAAACCATAATCTATCAGGATTATTCTCATTTTTTAAGTAGGAGTAGTCTTATTATTATTATTATTTAATTTTTTAAAATTTTATTTTCTTTCTTATATATCATAAGCAAGCTATAACTGATAAATTAAAATGATAAAATAATTTATGATATTACGAGAGAAAATAATAAATTAAAATAGATAAAATTTTAATTATATTATTTGAAGAGAAAATATAAATTAAAAGGATAAAATTTTAATTTATGATATTTTGAAGAGAAAATAATAATGATAACTAAATTTACCTCACCGCTATCCAAATATATAGTCCACATGGGGTAACTCAAGCGGCAAGGGCCGTGGAAATGAAGTCTCACCGAACCGGAAGTCTTGGGTTCAAATCTTGGGCTACCCTTCCCCCGTTGAGGGATACTTAATGGACATGTAAATCGGAGAGTCCCACCCCAGCTTACAAAAAAAAAAAAATAATATAATTAAATTTATGTTTTATTATTTATATAATAAAATACTATTTCACATTACATTGTTTAGCTCATTAACTTAAACTATCACACATAGTTTAAAATAGTTCGATATTTGTTACAGGTTATATATATATTTGAAGATTAAATGATTACGAAAGTTAATATCAATTATTCCTTTGGAGAATAAGTTAATTCGTAAATATAATGAAAGTATAGGAAGGAAAAATTCATATTATCTAAATTTAGAATTTTTTTTATTTTTGTCAAGGTAGCAAATCGTATACTTTAAAATATAATGTCTATCAAAATAAATTACTCTTTGTAAGGATATTTTTAGAAGTGATATTTTGTAGAGATTTTGTACATACTATTTCATATAAGGTAACGTTGTTCCAAGGGGTAGTTCAATTGGTGATCATTATGATAATGAAGTCTTATGTACCAAAGAGATTTCAAGCTCAAATACCCTCAATTTACTTGTGTCTACTTAAATACAATTGGTGGTAGTCTAACAACTAAAAATAAAAATAAAAAATGATGTGAGTCAAAATTTTGATAAACAAAGTTGGAAATAAGTTAAAAGACATTCTTTATTCAATATTATTCTAATACCATCCTAGATCCATATTAGCCCCGAATCTACCAAGTGCCGAGACGGATCAAATCTCTCGAGGTGCAATCTAGATTTTTGAGTACAAAACTTGAGGAAAGGTTTGCACCTTGAGAGATTTGATCCCTCTCGACGCATGGTAGATCCAAGGATAAGATGGATCTAGGCTGTTTTTAGTCGTGCACTGTCATACAAAATTTGTTGAAAATCTAATTATTTCGATCATTTTAAATATGCTAAATATGTCTAAGCTTAATTTGGTCAATTTAATTTTGAATTTGCTTAGTTACCTTAGTTTGTTGAGATGAGAGAGACTGTTAATAACTTGAATGATGAAATAAAAATTTCAAATGCAAAGTGACAATGTAACAATGTTGAATGATAGAAAATGTGAATAATAAGAATGTAGTCAATTACATACAATCTTCATTGTGATCAATCTCAAACAATTTTCTTCTATTGTTCTTATTGTCACACCTATTAGTTTCGCCATTTTTTCATATCGATCATATGAAAAGAGCAGTTAAAATCATAATCCATTCAAATATTTAACTCGCTACTATAGTAAAAATCATACCTTGTTTCTTTTGCTCTCCAATATTAATAGTAGCTTCCTCTAAAGTCAATAATTGTGACTTATGGAGTGTTAAACCCCAAATAATTTGCAGTGGTAGTTGTTTTCTATTACCTCATTTGAATGCAAAGTGATTAACAATGTTCAATGATGGAAAATGGGAATAATAAGAAAGAAGCCAATTACAAATAGTTTATAGTTTCAGGAAGTAAGCATTTCGGGTAAGTGAACATTTTATTTAGGATGAAAATTCAAGTATTGTATTTATGGTTGAATTACTATAACACATAATTCAATGCACATCATTAATAATTTTTGTGTGCTTACACTGAAATCAATGCACATTATTAATCTAATTACTTTGAAATTAATGTACATCATACATCTAGTTGCATCAAATCATAAATCAACATCTACATTGAAATCGGTGCATCTAGTACAAACAATCAAATAGGATTAGAAATCAAAATCTATACTGAAATCAGTGCATCTAGTGCAAGCAATCAAATAAGATTAGAAATCAATATCTACACTGAAACCAATGCATCGAGTGCAAGCAATCAAATAGCAGTAGAAATCAACATCTACGCTGAAATCAATGCATCTAGTGCAAACTATCAAATAAGATTAGAAGTCGAAATCTACATTGAAATCAATGCATATAATGCAAGCAATCAAATAGGATTAGAAATCAACAACTACACTAATCAGTACATCTACATTTTCGTGAACAAACAAAATATTCATGAATTTCTAGATCTAGCTTCTATGTCTTTATTTGTCTTTATGTGTCTCTTTCTTCTTCCCTTTCTCTCCACCTTCCATATTTGTGTCTATCTCCATCCCTCTCTCCTTCTCTCTCTCTCTCTCTCCCTCTCTCCCCCATCTCTCTCTCTCCACCTCTCCCGCCCTCTTTCTATCTCTCTCTTCTTCCCTCTCTCCCCCTGCGATCTATATCTATACCTCCCTCCATCTCTCCTTATTTGTCTCTCTATCTCACCCCATAAACACATTTATCTCTCTCTCTCTCTCTCTCTCTCTCTCTCTCTCTCTCTCCATATCTATCTCTCTTCCTCCCTCCCTCTTTTTGTCTCTCCTTCATTATCTATCTATATCAGCCCGAAAACATACACACACACTCTCTCTCTCCATATCTATCTATATATATCTCCCACTTCCTCTCCCTCTCTCTCTCGCTTCCTCTTCTCTCTCTATATTTATCTATTTTCCTACCTCCCTCTCTTTGTCTCTCTTCTTCCCTCTATGCCCCCTTCATCTATATCTCTATATCCCATTGTCTCCCCTTCTTTGTCTCTCTACCTCAGCCCCCAAACATACTCTCTCTCTCTCTCCATCTATATTTCTATCTCCCCTTATCTCTCCTTCTCACCCCCAAAACATACATAATATCTCTCTGTATCTATCTATATCTCTCTTCCTCTCCCTCCCTCTCTCTCTCTCTCTCTCTCTCTTCCCTCTTTCTCTCCTCTCTCCCTCATTGTCTCTCCATCTTTCGCTCTCCACTTTCTCTCTCTGTCTTTTTTCTTTCATCCCTCTTGCCCCTCCAACTCCATCTCTCTCTCCCCTTCTCTCTCTTCTTTCCTCTCTCTCCCCTTCTCTCTCTCTCCCAACTCCCTCTGTCTCTCTGCCATCACACACTCTCTCTCCACCCTCCAACTTTTCCATTATCTCCCTCCCTCTCTCCTTCCCTCTCCCCCTCTCCCCCCCATCACATTGTTGGGTATACGACCAAAGTTCCACATTGACTAGAACTGGGGAGGATCATGGGTATATAAGATGGACAAATATCTCCATTGGTATGAGGCCTTTTGGGGTAAGTCCAAAAGCAAATCCATGAGGGCTTAGGCCCAAAGTGGAAAATATCATACCATTGTGGAGATATGTGGTGTCCAGAGTCCTTACAAGTGGTATCGGAGCCATGCCCCAAAGTTAGCCATGTGGATGAATCCTCGGAATGCTGAACGAAGGTGGTGGGCCCCGGTAATATCACGATGGGATCCGTGGATGAGCTTGGTTAGACAGGCAGTGTGCTCCGGATTCTTCATGGACGTGTCCTGGTCCCAACACGGTGAAGAGGAGTTGACCTGGGATAGAGAAAGCTCTCGAGGCAGGTGGTGCTCCATGTAAGGCGTGTGCTTCCAACGCATTGGAGTGGACACTCCTGGATGGTAGAGAGTGGACAGATGAATAATCGTTTGAGGGGAGGCTCGATGGTCCTTTGTTCGAGGGGAGGATTGTTGGGTATACGACCAAAGTCCCACATTGACTAGAAGTGGGGAGGATCATGGGTATATAAGGATGGGCAAATATCTCCATTGGTATGAGGCCTTTTGGGGTAAGTCCAAAAGCAAATCCATGAGGGCTTAGGCCCAAAGTGGACAATATCATACCATTGTGGAGATATGTGGTGTCCAGAGTCCTTACACACATCTATGCATTCCCCCCTCTCTCTCTTCCCCTTCTTTCCCTATCTCTATCCTCTCCATTTCTCTCTCTTCCCTTGTCTCCTCTCTCCCTCATTATGTCTCCATCTCTCCCTTATCACCCCCCTCTCTCTCCACCTCTATCCCTTAATGTATTTTTTCTTCCCTCCCTCTCTTTCCCCCTCCAAATCCATCTCTCTCCCTCGCTCTTTCTTTCTCTCCCCCCCCTCCTCTCTCTCTTCCTCTCCCTCTCTCCCACTTTGTTAAATCTGATCCCATTGTATTGTGCTTAAGAAAGTATCTAAATTAAAACAAAAATTGGTTGTAAAATATTAGACCTATAGTTTGAATACTTAGTTAAGATGCATCTATCCCAGTTCTTTACAATATTATTTATATTATATAAATTTCACATTTGTATATATAAAAGTATTCTAATTTTTAATTTTATTAAAACCATGATTTAATCTCTATGTGAATGTTTTTAGCATTCGTGAGGATGGAGGCATGGAGGGTTTTGATATATATTAAAAGTAATTATAACTTTTTTGCTTTTAGATTTAATTAAAAAATGTTGTAAAATTAAATTAAAATAAAATATTTTGATTGTGAAAAAAGTTATGGTTTTTGGGAATGTGGTATTGATAAGTCATGATATTGGTCGTGGCATGGTATTGGCCCATGGTATAGTAACATAATAATTAAAAGCTTAGATTCATAACATAATAATCAAAAGCTTAGATGACCCATGGTATTGATAAACCATGGTATTGGTCGATGGTATTATAGTTTTCTTTTATTTAAAAACTTGTTCATAATTTTATCAATAAAATTAAAATTAAAATATAACAAGTTAAATTTTATTATATTTATTACTTGGCTCAAACCTGTTTATTGCACTAAGGACTAAAGAGAACATGGAAGATTGTGTTGGTTTTTTAAAGTTTTATTATTATTATTATACCTGCCGAAGCAGGTATATAGCAATCGATATCACTTTGACTACGAATTAATTTCGTTTGACTTTTTTAAATATCAACCGCTATTCAATACTTTAACCAAAGTTTTACGCAAAAAGTGAATTTTTAAAATCATTTAAATATTTTTCGATGGTTTTCATTGGCCATTCAGCTTTGGGGTCTTATTGCCAACGTCGAACTTGCTTTTAAGCGAAGTTTGGCCTTTAACCAAAGTTTTTGGAGTATCATATTAATTTGGGTGGACTGATCTATTTACCCAATGTTTTTAAAAAACATTTAATCAAACAAAAATTTTATCCAACACCCTAAATCTAACACCTGTCACTCATTAGGGTTGGCTTGGCAACTCATTTCACAGAATAGGGTCCAGATGGCTAACATGCTTCGTCTCGTATGTAGGTGAAAACTTCACATAAGCTTGAGCTTTCAAGGAAGGGTGAACATGGAACTGGAAAATAGGCAAACAGGAAAGACCAAAGGCATTAGAGTGTACGGGTTGATTCCTGCAACAAAGCCATACATTACATTTCAAGGTGCAGGGAAGGAATTCACGATAATTGAATGGCACAACGGAGCCAACGACCTGGACCCAACGGGGCAGCAGCTGCATACATACCACAACGCTTCTGTCACAGTGCTCGCTAACCCTTCATGATGTTGTGTACTCACTTTTTCTTTGTTGATTTTTCTGTAATCTATATATAGTCTTTAATATTGTAGTTATTTGTTAAATGTAAGCCCTGAGAGGCAAACACGAACGCCAAAGGTCACCGTAGAGTTGGGCATGTAATATCATCATTAGGCTGCGTGGTGTCAGAAGGATTTGAAATTCAATTTTTGTTTTGATTTAGATTACATGCTGTTGGGTCTAAAATGCGGATGCAAATTAGAGTTTAATTTAATGTCAACCCGGGAAGGTAAACTTAGAAGTGCCTATCTAAAATATATAGATCTAGAAAGATTTCTAATTCATTTATGTAATATATGAGGAAAGAGGCTCCTAACTTAGGAGACCCAGGTTGTCCTTCTCTACAATACTACTTTCATGAAGATAAATCTAAGAGCACTAATCAACAATGGCTTATGATGCAGAAGATGTAAAAGAAGAGGCTCTTAACTAAGGAGGTCCAGATTGTCCTTCTTCACAATTCTACTATATCACAATCACCATTGCTTCAAACAAGAAATGCATAAATAACTTCAAATGATAAACAAGAAATACCCGCCTGTCACGCCTAAATTTGTGTCAATATGAGCTGGTCCCACTCGAATTGCATTCACGTAGTTGACATGACAGTGTGCAGACACGATGGTGACCTTCCTATTTACGTTTTTATTTTGCAGAGGAAAACTCTTCATAGTCATGTGGTCTCACTAGCCGTAAAACTGTAGGTCTTTAAGTAAAGGACTTGGCAATCATTGATTGTGTTAGATCAAACTCTACCTGGGTTTGCAGGTATTTGCTCCCCTCACCTTTCATTTGCTGCTCCAGATATATTAATAGCACAATTGCTTTCATTATAACGTTCCTTGTTAACCGAGCTCAAAGTTTGCATTTCTACATAGGCAATGAAGATAGATTACAAAAAACTAGAACATGTAACATGCTTGGCTTTGGAGGAAACGACAGGTGATGAAGCAAAGAGGGAGGAAAACACATACTAGAAATCTCAGAGCTCATTTCTCTACGTCGGCGTTGACCATGCATTGTAGAAATTACCGACTGTGCACAGGTACGCCTGACCTTTTCTAAACATTTTGCAGGTGCTACAAGTCTAATTCATGAAAATGTATATATTCGTATCATTGATTTTGCTATAGATCTAAGGTTGCCAGCTTTTCCAAGCATTTTTTATCCTGCTACAACCCTAATTGATGTATACGCTCTATATATACACCATCTTTCACAACCAACAGGGAAATGGATATACACAAATGTTATACACTCATTCCGTTTATGAGATGGAGCATGCACAACACGCAAGCCAATTTATTTCCTGTGAGTTCTTTTCTGATGATGCTAGACTCTCTTCATATAGATACATGTGCTATAGTTTTATCAAGATTCATCAGGGAGGTTGATCGATGTCTTTGTTATATATCTAAGGCTGCCAACATTTCCAAACATTTTGTTGGAGGGTTTTGACGAGAGAATGTGTTCTAAGCTTTCTCCTAGCATTTAAGTTCATTAGCATTAGATAACACAACATTGACTATCTCTGATCTGATTGGGATAATTAGTTTGTTGTAGTAAATTCTTTTTCAGATTATGTTAAATGTGCTTAAGGATTCATGAGGTTAATTGCAAGTTTAAATATGAGTTTTTGAGTGCTTTTATGTAAATTTTATGTGTAAATTAATATAAACAAATGATTGAACAACAACATATAACAGACATAAACATCACCATAAAAAATATCGCAACAACACATGATGAAGAAGTTCACCCCTCCTGGGCTATGTTTCCTTGGTCCAACTTCTAATGGCTTGGCCCTCTCTATTATGCTAAAAAGTGTGAATACATCAGTTTACAATGCTCAGAAAGCTCTGAAACCTATTCCAATGGCTCTAAAATGCCAAAAAATGTCTGTGTAGCCTCTTTCTGCTCCTGATTTGGTAAAAAACTGAAGAAGTTATGGCGTTTCCAAGTTTTCTACTATCGCACCGCAAATTCCCCAAAATCCGGCACGATTCTACAAATTCGCCCCAAAACATGTTAACAGAGTGACAATTTCGCCAATTTTTGGGCGAAATTGCCGAATACTTTAAATGTCTGCTAACACCTTAAATCTGCAAATTGTGACCATATGGGGGCCACGTCCCTGAGGCTAAGGCCAACGGCCCACCCATGCCGGCTAAGCTCCCGCACCTTTCGCTAGTGGTCGTATGTTGGTGGTGCGACCAAGGGCTGGTCCTTCCTCGGAATGACATGCATATAACATAAAAATAGGAGCCGCGAACTAATATGGTTAAGTCATAACCGATGGCGCATTGGTAGAAGGATTTGGATTGTCACGGGTTCGACCCTCGCTGCTACTGCTTGGACCTCAACCCAAAATTTTAGTGGCCCTTGGGCTACCACGACAACCTCTAACTGGGCCACATGTCAGCGTGTGGTTGGCCACCAACCAACTAGTAAAAATATGCCAAATTGCACCAATGAGAATGCGCCACTTGGTACAACATGATTCGTTGAGTTCGTTGACCATTCAAACTGCCACATAGACTTGCACAGTCAGCACCATATCAGCAGTATAGACTACTCACTGGGCTATCAAATTTTTACAAAAATTCGCTTGTTTTGGAAAACGAACAGAACATGATTCTAGGAGCATACGGTGCTCGTTTCGTGCGAAATGAGTTTTGCCGGATTCAAGATGATGAGCACTATGCAGTTGTTCAGGTTCCATATTGATCTGACAACTTTGAATTTTGAGCTAAATTTTGAGCACATGATCATTCCTCCCCACTGGAAGCCTTTTGGACCCCAAAAGATCACTTTCAGTTGTCCAACAGATGAGGGTAAAATTCTCTCACCTTTCCAATCTTGATCCATTTGGTTTTTGGAGGATTTGTTCCTTTGAACCCCACTCAAAGGTAGTCCACACTCCTTCATTTTGAAGACCTTGTTCTTCTGTCAAGAATGGTATCTTGGTGTAGTTCAACCTCTAACTGGGCCACATGTCAGCGTGTGGTTGGCCACCAACCAACTAGTAAAAATATGCCAAATTGCACCAATGAGAATGCGCCACTTGGTACAACATGATTCGCTGAGTTCGTTGACCATTCAAACTGCCACATAGACTTGCGCAGTCAGCACCATATCAGCAGTATAGACTACTAACTGGGCTATCAAATTTTTACAAAAATTCACTTGTTTTGGAAAACGAACAGAACATGATTCTAGGAGCATACGGTGCTCGTTTCGTGCGAAATGAGTTTTGCCGGATTCAAGATGATGAGCACTATGCAGTTGTTCAGGTTCCATATTGATCTGACAACTTTGAATTTTGAGCTAAATTTTGAGCACCTGATCATTCCTCCCCACTGGAAGCCTTTTGGACCCCAAAATATCACTTTCAGTTGTCCAACAGATGAGGGTAAAATTCCCTCACCTTTCCAATCTTGATCCATTTGGTTTTTGGAGGATTTTTTCCTTTGAGCCCCACTCAAAGGTAGTCCACACTCCTTCATTTTGAAGACCTTGTTCTTCTGTCAAGAATGGTATCTTGGTGTAGTTCATTAAGGTATTCAGGAGAAAAATCCTCAATGGAAGGAAATTGGACATTTCTCCTTGATCTTCTATCAAAGGAGACTCATACAACCTTAAGTTATCAACATTAACAACAACATAAATTTGCATATATGAAGGCAAATCCAACCTAAGGGCATTGTTACCAAAATTTTCCAAAATTATGAATGAACCATATCTGATTGCTTTTAGCTTTTTACCTTCTCTTTGGAGCCTTTATTTGCTAATGTGAAGCTAAACTTCATCACCGAATTGGAACTTGTGATCTACACGATGCTTGTCGTGCCTTGCTTTGTACTTTCCTTGGCTCTTTTCCAACTGTTCTTGAACTCTTTGGTGTACCAATTGGATTTTTTCAATGAACCTTGTTGCTTTGTCTATGTCACTATGACCATCAATAGGAACATCCTTTCCAAAAATCAAATCCAAAGGAGACTTAGGCAAGTATCCCAAACACACTTCAAATGACGATGTTTGAGTTGAAGAGTGCTTGGCCCGATTGCAAGCATGTTGAATGTCGTGAAAATGTTCATCCCACAACTTAGGATGCTTGCTACAATACGCACAAAGAAGATGTATCTGTGCCATTCACCACCTCTATTTGACCATTTGTTTGCAGATGAAATGTTGTACTCTTTTTCAAGTTGATGTCCATGAATCCCCACAAGCTTGACCAGAACTTCGCAACAAAGAAAGAATCTTGATCACTAGCAATGGATGTAGGCAATCCAAAATGCACCCATACATTCTGAAAGAATAGCTGAGCAGTTTGTTCAGCTATAATTTTCTTTTTACATGGCATCAAAATACACATTTTGCTTAACCTATCCACAACTACATACAAATAATCATGACTTCTTTTTGACAATGGAAGACCTCCTACAAAATCCATATATACACTCTCCCACGGTTGTGAAGGAACCATAAGTGGTGTGTACAATCCTAACTTCCTATTGCTAGGCTTACTGACTGCACATAATGAACATCCTTTAATAAAACGTGCCACACTTTCAAGCATACAAGGCCAATAACAATACCCCGTCTTACTTACACCGAAATGACCAACAATAAGAGAAGTATGTGCCTCTCTTATGATGTTGACTCTTTCTCCCAATGGAATACAAAGCTTGCCAAGATGATATAACAAGTTCCAAAGTGTCATCTCCAAAATGTTCGTAGCAAATTTCAAAAAACGCATTTCTACTAGCTATTTGACCTTTCTGAGAGTGCTGAAGTCTTCATTGATTTTTATTAGCTAAACACATGCCATTTACACTCCCTTCGTTGAGGTTTAAACTTGATTTTTCCTCCATGAAAAGCTACAACAATTTTGTAGCAAATATTCACCTTCAATATGTGGAGTTGCTACAAAACTGTCAACTTTCTGAGGTTTTTCCTTTTCATGATTTCTTCCACCTCTATGTCATTTCTAATAGCCTGTATACTACTAAAATTATTGGTTAAACATAACATAGGAAAAAATTAAGGATGTTACCATTTTCAAGGGGTGACATCTATTTAGCAAAAATCTTGAGACCTTTCTTTAAAAGATCAACTTTGATCATTTCAATTTGAGTCTCTAAGGCTTTGATTTGTCCCTGCAATATTTTCCGGTCTGCTTGCAACCAGTTATTCCTTTTGTACATATGCTTCAATATTCTTTACAAAGGTAGAGTCCTCTTTAGCATCTTTCTCGTTTGATCCAATGCCTCTTCGAATTCTTCTGCAACTTTATCATAGAAGTCTATCTGTCTAACTCAAGTTTAGAATTAATGACTTCTTGTCTAACCTCTCTTAATTGTTCTTGCAAAACCTCTATTTCACTTTTTTCTTGTATAGGCTCCTTACCTTTCCATTTCTTTGATGGCTTTGTCTTTTTTAAGGACAACTCATGCATCTTTTCAATTGGATGTTGTGATCTTGTGATAGGCTTCCTAGGTTTGAAAGCAAAACCTGATTCTTCTTGTGTAAAATCTAATTTCTTGGCCCTCTTGCTCTTCTTTTTAGTTTCAGCCTTGGTCACTTCCATAGGCTGCTCAATTGGGCTTTCTTCAATCTCAATGGCCTCTAGGATATCAGTCATCTTACCCTTCCCTTTCCTCTACCCTCTATTCATCCTCCTCTCAATGCTTGAAGAAGTTTTTACTGTTGCCATAGGTTCTATCACAGGTTCTATTTTAAGCTCAGCTACAGGCTCCGCCTCAAGCTGCTTCTCCTCCCTAGGGGTTATGGATTGGGACTTTGGAGTTTTCCTAGGGGTGGCAGTATCTAACTCATAGCCACTTAAAAATATAAAGGCGAGCCAATCTCTGTTCAACCTGTTTAACTCTTCTACAACCAGCAATTTAATAAGACCGTGATGGAAAACATAGGTATTACTGGCATCAGGGTTGGCTTGGACATTGTCAGCCATTTTACCAAACTTCTATATAGATAAAAAGGAATATCTAACGGTTGTTTACCTGTGAAGTGTAGTAGAAATTTGAAATGGTATTGGTAGACCATGTTGAACCTGCCTTCACATGTGAAGTACTTATGAATGAAAATCAAGAGTTTAGAATAATTTTCTTTGAGGCAAGTTGTGAAGATGCCTGCAGTAATATCAATGCCTTTGTGCTCTTCCTTAAGAAACTCATCACAATTCAACAACTGAAACTTCTGCACCTTAAACCATATTTCTCCAGACCTAGGGATTTCTCTAGCACGAGAAATGGTGTTAGGGGACACTGTAAAGTTCAGCATGCCCACCTTTGATTCTATCCCTGAGAAATTGATAGAAAAGTATTTAGTAATTTTCCTATGGCAACCCTACAACTTCTAACAGAAATGAAGGCAACCCACGTTGGCAAATGCTTGAGTGAAGGCAAGGTCCTCTTCCAGTAGTTTCATATCCGTTGGTTCATATCTCACAACTGAGCCTCCTTTATATCGTTTTTTATGTGCTTCCATAGATTCAACACGTGGAGAGTTTCATTTCACCTTCAGATTTCCCTAAAGACAATTAGACCAACTATTGACGCCAACAGACCTATCCTCGGGACAACAAGACCAACTTGAAAGTAAAACCGAGCTTTTGACAACAAAAACAGTTCGAATGGCAATAAGACCGAGTTTATGACAACAAGAGCAATTTAAAGGGAAAGAAAATGATATAGGAATGAAGTTATATGGTGTATGCGTTTTGGGAATGATGGATAAAGACAAATAACATGTAATCATAACCCAGAATGACTTTGACCATAATCCTTTTAAAAAATTATATGGTTACCATACCATTACCACAATAATAGACTTTCATAGCTGGACAAGTGTTTGAAGAGACAGATCCGCTACGGAAGTGTCAGGGACTTCCATAACTGGAGTTGCTGTGAAAATATCTAAACTATCAAAAAACTAATCATGACCAGATAAGCCTGAGACATGTGTAAGTGGATTTTAACCTTTATGATGACGTCCCATTTAAAATAAAAATAAACCTACAAACTGCCTATATGACCAAAAATACTATTTGAACATGAATTTTATTCTAATAAAACTCAAAACCCTAATTAACTTAACCAATTGACTCAAAAACTAAATCTAAGGGTTATCATGGATAACACATACAATTATGTTGGTAATTTGATGAATTATGCAAGATCAAGTAGCTTCCTTTTTGCAAGTAGATTAGCCCTTATCCTTTCATGAATTGATTAATTAACGTCTACAAGTTGAGTAAATGGAATTTGCACTTTCATAGCCAGAATAGGTTTTCAATTGTACTTTCATCAACAAGTTTTCACCATAGTTCAGTACGAGGAATGGTCTCTGAGCACTTTGATCTAATGTCATGACTAAGGGTGGAATGGGTAGAATCCAATCTGATGTGTACATCACACTATCAGTTCTAAGTTTGTACGAACCCCGGGTTGATAATTTGAGTTGAGGAGCCATTAGGAGTTGCAACATTCTTGGTGCAATACCAGGGTTCACCACTTTTTGGCGTCGTTTCCAGAGAGGTGTCTAAGTGGATGTTGTTTATGCTTGAGCATTGTTTTCTATTTTACATACAATTTTTGAAAAAGTGAAAAAAATAAATATAAAAATATTTCATGCCTCGTAGGAATAGGTATAATCAAGGAAAATTCTTGCCAAAAACCCCCACACCCTCATACAGTCAACCTTCAATCTTCTTCAGTGACTATGAGATTCCCTCTCTGAATGCAAGGGAGTTAGAAGACCTTCTAGGTAAGCAACCTGAAAATTTTGAAGAACCTATTAGGGAAGAAGAAGAACCCACTTCACCTACCCAAACTATGAATGAAAACAAGGACAATGAGGATTTCCCTATCAAAGAGACCAATGGGGAGGTTAGAATGAAGAATACAAGCCCTACTTCCCTTCCACACTTTGATGGATTAACCTATGAGGATCCTGACACCTTAATGTTTGAATTTATTATTGTTTGTAGGACCTATGGCTATGCCTTTGATGAGTAGAAGTTGAATTTATTCTCCTCTACCCTTAAATATGCAACATTGCGCTAGTTTATGGGTCTGCCTAGGGGTAGCATCACTAACTGGGCCCAAATGCAACATGCCTTCAATAGCAAGTACAAGGACTACTATAGGTCCAAAGAAACCAAGGAATAAATCTTTAGGATTACTCTTGGACCTAATGAATCCCCAGGGGACTATGAGGAGAGATTTCAACTCAGTTATAGGATGGCCAACTGTACCCTTGATCTTGAGTCACTCAAGCTAGTTCTTCTTCGAGGGATCAATGAGGATATGTTGCAAACCCTCAACATGATGTTTGGAGGAGATATCTATCAGTTATCCTAGGATGACATCAAAATTGTATTCAAGAATCACTCTAGGGTTGCTAGGAAGAAGGGTAGGGCTAGTCAAGGCTTGGTCAATTCCTCTTCCTCCACAACATCCATCAAGAACATGATAAGGGAACAAGTTGAAGGATTTCAAGAGTGAAATGTTGCACACCTTTCCATTGCAAATGGATACCTTGCAAATCAAAATAAAGCAGGAGGAAGTAGAAAGGGAACTAGCTATTTTCTACCCTAGATGCACCAAAAGACATCCTAGGAATGAATGCCCATTGAATTTCATAGAATTCTGCCTAGCATGTGAAAAAAATAATGCAACAAACAAATTCTTTTCTTTTCCATGAATAAAATTTGTATACCAGGGGGCAGAAGGTGGGTTATAGCAACTTTTCTTCATTAATCAAAGAAGACCTCAAGGACTTCGTCCATATCAACAAGGCATGCAAGGTGCACACTAGTCTTATTACAATCCGAATCAGAATGCACCTTTGCAACCTTGGTAGTCTTCCACTCATCCATCATGGTCCACTCCTCCTTATTTGCCTTATGCTACTCCATATCCTCCTCAACCTGCCAACCATCCTTTTTAACCATATCCACCCTAATCTTCTCAATAGGGAAAACAATCACAAGGGTGGAGGCCTCAAATCAACCAACCTCTTGCTTTACTACCTCCACCCCAACCACAACTCACTCATCCTACTCCACCTAAGAAACCTCAAATGTCTGCCCAACCCAATATGAGCCTAAACAACAAGCAAGCGCAACATTTCTACAATGGAGATACATCTTATCTAGCTTATGCTGTGGAAATCTAGGAGATCAACCTTTGGTCTGGGAGAGTGCTCCTAGATAATTACCCACCTTCTCCACATAAAGAGGTTGAAGAAGATAAGGAAAATAGTGCTCCTCTCCACCTGAAGAGGTTGAAGAAGATAAGGAAAAGAGTGCTCCTCAAGTCAATCCACCCTAGCCATCACACCCTAGATAAGGTTGAACTTATGGGAGAATTGAAGAATTCGTGTGTTAAGATATCCCTTCTCCAGGTCATTAAAGATGTTCCCATATATAATAATCTTATCAAGGAGAAATGTTTCAAGTATCCCGGGAGAAGAAAAAGAGACACGTCCACCATAAATTTTGTTGGGAAACTATCTGATTTAATGCTTGGGAGGGTGATCTTCTTGAAATATCTACACAGAGGAAGCCCAATAGTGGATGTGCACATTGATGGCCTTAGAGTCCCTAAGACCCTAGTTTATATTTGGGTTGCAATCAATGTGATGAATAAGGAAACCATGCTCAAGCTAAATATCCAAGGGGCTTTGAGGAATACCACCACAACATTGCAGCTTGCAGACAGGTCCACAGTGGCTCGTGAGGGAATTGTTGAAGATGTTATGGTCTCCATTGACTCTTGGGAATGTCCTACTGATTTCCTAGTTCTCCATCCCAAAACCAAGTTTAATGGGTATCTTCTCATCTTAGGAAGATTGTGGTTGACCACTGTTGACGCCTACATTAGTTGTATGGCTGGGAACATGACCATTAAGAATGGAGATTTATCAAAACAATTGGTATTGTATCCTCCTGCTCAACCTTATATTGAACATGACTTACCCTTGTGGTTAGAAGAGGAGGAAGATGATGAATTGCATGACACCACCCCTACCCAATATGCACTCTAGATACTATTATAGGAGGAGGGAAACCTGATGAAGATGACCTCATTGACCATATCCTTTAGAACCAACCTCCCACTCCCATATCAAGTAATGAGTTGATGAAAGAATCTAGGAGTATTCCTTGGACTGACTTATGCCATATTGACTCAAGTCCATGACATGTCAAGATTGTAGAGTTTGGCCCATCTAGAACCTTAGATATCAACCCTTCTCTCTTGGCCAAATAGGAAGAACAATTGTGCAATGTGCTAAGACAACACTTGGATGCTTTTTCTTGGGATTATAAGGAAATGAAAGGTGTGCATCCCTCAGTTTGTACTCATCATAATTACATCAAGGAGGGATGCAAGCCTATGCGCTAACCCTAGAGAAGGATGAACCCAACTCTTAAGGACATTGTGAAAGAAGAACTACAAAGTTACTGGATACCGGGTTCATATACCCCATTTCTTACAGTGAGTGGGTGCCACCTCTTGTTTTAGTTCCCAAGAAGAATGGGAAGTGGAGAATTTGTGTTGATTACCGGGAACTTAACAAGGCTACAAAGAAGGACCATTTTCCTTACCCTTCATTGACCAAGTCCTAGATGGCCTTGTAGGGAAGAAATTTGCGTCGTTCCTGGATGGATTTAGTGGATATAAACCAAATTCAGCCCTGAAGACCAAGATAATACCACATTTACATGTCCTTGGGGTACCTTTGCTTATAGAGTTATTCCATTCGGTTTATGAAATGCCCCTATGACTTTCCAGAGGTAATTTCTAAGTATTTTTGTTAAACTTGTTCATGACTCTATTGAAATATACATGGATGATTTCACTCCTTATGGATGTGACTTCCATGAAGCTCTCTCCAATCTGTGCAAGGTCTTGAAGAAATGTATTGAAATGAATCTCTAATTGAGCCCTGAGAAATGTGAATTCTTGATGAATGAAGGGACTGTCCTTGGTCATTCCATATCCCAGGAAGGGATACAGGTTTACCCAAACAATATTGCCATCATTAAAAGGGTCCCTACCCCTCAAAAGTAAAGAGATGTCAGGAGTTTCTTAGACCAACTAGGTATCATAGGAAATTCATCAAAGACTTTAGTAAAGTGGTTTCACCTTTTTTTGGATTAATGGCCAAGGATTGAGATTTTTGTTGGACAAGAAACTGTCGAGAAGCCCTTGAAGTGTTGAAATAAAAACTGACCACTACGCCCATCCTTAGGGGTCCCAGCTAGGCATTTACTTTCCATATCCATATTGATGCATTAGATAAAGCTGTGGGGGGAGCCTTAGGGAAATTTGAAGATAGATTGCCTTATGCTATTTATTTCATTAGTAAGGATTTGTCTAAAGTTGAGTGAATTACATTGTCATTGAAAAAGAGAATTACACTGTCACTGAAAAAGAACTCTTAGCTGTAGTACATTCTTTAACAAATTCAGGCACTATATCACAGGGTATCAAACTTGTATTTATATTGATCATGAAACCATTAAATATTTGATGAATAAGCTTGATGTCAATGTCGAGATAATTAGATGGTTGTTATTGTTACAACAACTTGATTTGACTATTATTGACAAATCGGGGAAATAAAATGTGGTTGTAGATTTTTTTGTCTAGGTTAACCTTGCCTATAGGTAATGAGGAGATGGTGGATGATCAAATTCCAGATGAACACCTCTTTGTCATCTCGGTGATTTCTCCTTGGTTTTCTGACATAACCAACTAGTTGGTTGCTGGGAGGTTCCCTCCTAATCTATCATCTGGAGAGAAAAACAAGATTGTAAGGAAAATCTCTCCTTTCACTTGGATTGGGGGCAATCTTTTTACATTGGGATAAATCAAATATTAAGGAGATGTGTAAGAGTATAAGAGGTCTTTGACATCCTCTCAGCATTCCATGATGGGCCTTGTGGGGTCATTTTGCTGCTAAAAGGAAAACCTTTAAAGTTTTACATGATGGTTACTCTTGGCCCAGTTTACATCAAGATGCAAGGAGATACACCACTAGGTGTGATCAATGCCAGAGGATGGGAAAACCCACACCCAAGGATGAAATTCCCATACAACCTCAAGTGGCCTTGGAGCCATTTGATAAGTGGGGAATGAATCTAATTGGGCCAATTGGTCCAACATCAAGACAAAAGAGGTACATCATTGTGTGCACTGGTTACTTGACAAAGTGGGATGAGACAAAGGTAGTTAAAGTAGCAACTAAGAAAAAAGTGGTTGATTTTTTAAGAGAAAACATCTTCTACAAGTTTGGGTATCCAAGGGAGGTAGTCATTGATCAAGGAGCACAATTCAGATCAAAGCTGATTGAAGATCTCATGAGGCAATACCATATCAAGCACAATACATCCACTGCCTATCACCCTCAGGCAAACGGGCAGTAGGTGTCACAAAGAGAGCATTGGAGAGCATCCTCACCAAGGTTGTTAGCAGCAACAAGAAATATTGGGCATAAAGACTAGTAGAGGACACTTGGGCCTACAACACCACTTGGAAAACCACCATTGGATTCACTCCATATGACTTGGTTTATGGGAAGAAGGCTTTGCTTTCTATTGAGTTGAAATATAACACTTTGAGAATGGAAGTTCAGTTGGACTAAGAGTTCACTACAACACAGCAAGAATGCCACTCCAACTTAATGGATTAGACGAGTTCAAAATGCAAACTCTCTTGCACATTGAAGTCATGCAATTGCAAAGGAAGGTCTGGCATGACAAGCATATCAGGGAAATGCCATTGCAAGAAGGAGAATGGGCCCTGTTATATGATTCTAGGTTCAAAAATTTCAAAGGAAAGCTAATAACAAGATGGTTGGGTTCATACCTAGTAGAAAAGTGCAATGAAAATGGATTTGTCCAAATCAAAACCATTGATCAGGAAGGCATTACCTTACTTGTAAATGGTTATAGGTTGAAGCTATATAGAAGACCTCTGTCCAAGGAATAATTTATTAGTTCATTCAACAAAGAATTAAATGTGATTGGGAGTTTCATAGCTTCCAATCTACAACATTCTTATAAATTTGAAAAAAATAAAATAATAAAAAGGCTTGGATGAAAACCTTTATGAGGCATCTGAGGCCAACTCTAGGGTTGAAAACCTCTCTGAGGTAGTCCATGAGAAAAAAGAGAGGAGAAAAGACTAAAAATCCATAGGTGAAAATCTCCTCTTAGAAACCTAGGTCAGGCATGCAGGTCGAAAACCTCCATAGAGGAAACCTGTTTGTCTAAAAAAAAAGAGAAAAAAGAAAGAAAAAGGAAAAGAGGAACACAAGGAAGAAGCTTACACCATGCCTGCTAACTTTTCTCTTCTTTTGCAAGATTTCATAGAGTGGCATATTCCATGGCTATAGGACAAAACCTACAAGCTCTCATCCATCCTTCCATCCATACACCTCATATCCATACTATCCACTCATATAAACATCTCTCTCCACCATCTAATCAAAAAGAAATTTGAATTTCACCTCCTCACTATGACGCTATAGGAAGGAATTGTATTGCTACAGGAGGTCCTATAATGCTACAGGAGGAGCTTGTGAAGCTACAGGAGGGGGATCTAATGAGGAGAAGAAACCAAAAGACCATGACACCTATAGGAAGTGATAAAGAGGGCCCTCCAATGATTTACTCATCATCCATCCATCACCCATCCACTCCATTTCACCAAAACTTGCTCAAAATTTCCACTCTGTCCTACCTCTAAAAAAACACAGAACCATTATTTTATATTTCTCCAATGTCTACACTACTTCCTCATGACTCTAAACCTGTCATCATGTGTTGTCATCATCTCCCTGAACACCAACATTCAAACTGGATACTTCGAGGGAGGATCAAAATACTACTACAGGAAAAAAATTCCTCCTATAACAGCCTGTGCAGTCACAACATAATTCATTGATATATTTTTTTGTCCCACCACCAGAAGGCATGATGGAGCCTTTTCTACAACTAGGAATAGACACATCATCCTTCGGAAGGATTTCAACTAGCAACAACAACTTGGACATCAAAGGGGCACCTGTACACACACAACAAAGTCAACAGTAAAGGTATCATCAAGTATGAAGACATGCACATGAAACAAGTCAAAGAGTCAACTCCATTGATCATAATAATTATATGGCCCAACTCCAACATGCAACCATTTGTATCAATTTTACCCATAGGTAGGCTCAGGTTTGGAAACCCTCACCTCTACCCTATGCATAAAATGACGAAAATGTGTAATGGTCGAGATAGATGTTTTAATAAGATGGAGGTGGCCAGTGAAATTGGCCACCCTTGGCAAGTAAACTTAAGTTTGTGTTAAGTCACCCATTCAACGTGGAGATGTCAACACAAAATGAGGTGGTGGTCTCGAAGAGTGAGATGATAATCACGAGGAGAGAGAAATGATTACAGGGAGTGGGGACAATGGTCCAAAAGAGGGAACTCGTGTTAATTCCATGTCACTAGAGCACTCTGAGATTTTAACCCAAAGAGGATTTTGTGTTCTAGGCTCGACTTCATTTTCACCATCACTCATTCCAAAAATAGGTAGAGGAAGGACGAGCTATTGTATCAGACCACCTAGGGTGCCATCGAGAAGTTTTGAACCCTGTTTGCAAGTGCTACAGGAGGAAGCTACAAGCAAATCTGCAAGTGCTACAGGAGGGTCAAGAGGAGCTACATGAGGAATTGGAAGGTGAAAAAGGTGCCACAATGGCTCGAAATTGTCTCAAAACCATCATGCACACAAAAAATTGTCTTGACAAGAAGTAAGTGACACCTTCCTTCCTTATTTCTACATCCATTTACATGAGAAGTCTACTTCAAATTAAGAGTCTGTAAAATCCAATTGAGAAATAGGAGGCGTTTTAAAAAAAAATTGTGGTTAAAAGAAGAGAAAAATAGTTTAGTTGATATCAATTCGAGCACCCTTCTCCCTCACTATTACCAAGAAGCTTAACATTGTTTCACCACTGAGATTGTTTGAATTTTTTTTTAATTCCACACCTAAATATCACTAAGGAGGAATAGTAGAAGAAATGGGGGGATGGTTTAACATAAGAGAACCCTCAAACACCAAGAGGATTCACCAACACCTTCCTATAGTGACATCTTTAGAAGACACCAATGGTTGGGTTTCTTTAAGTTATTAAAGGGGCATGATGATGATCTTGCTCATGAATTTTCCATGGCATTACATTCTCAAGAGAAATATAGTTCCACTACTATTTTTAAACGGTTGGTCATCTCTCAGTCCTGAAACCATAAGCAGAGTGACCACCTTACCCTTAGGAATTATGTGAAGCAAAGAAGAAAAGGCAGTGAGTGTCACAGCTAGTAAAAAATTATTCCTTTCAAAAGAGAAACATGTAGAAGATAAGAATGGAGTAAGAAGAGAAAGTCTACCTTACCCTTAGGATAAGGTAGCTTACCATATCCTCAAGTATATATCTTGTGAAGGGAGATTAAGTGTGGTTTATGTCTACCACTTCATATTGCTCCAAGAATTGAGATTCAAGGCATAATTTCCTCTCCCTCAAAGAATTAGTGTCCCCCATTTCCTACTATATTCAATCATGGATATGAGTTAGAAGGTGAGGGAAGGAAAACACCAACACTTAGCTCACCATGGCCTCATCAAGCTAGTAGTGATGGATGCTTTGAGCCACTTGGGGATCCTTGTCTTATGGAACAAATTTGTGGACATGGATAGGGAGAATTTCATCGAAACCCAAGCCATCACACATGGAGAGACACTAACATATAACATTGGACGTAAAGAAGGAAAAAAAGAAGAATAAGAAGGAACGAAAATAGAGGAGGAAGAGACAATAAAGACAGAAGAAGAGAAGAGAAAAACAGAGGAAAAAGAGGCAACATAGACAAAGGAAGGACAAGCAGAAATTAAAGGAGAAGAGAGGGAGAAGCAAGTAGAAGAAAGAGTAAGCCCTGAGAAGATTTATAAACCCCAAGGAGCAGAGGAACAACCACATCAAACAAGTCTATCTCTAGGGGATACTGAACAAGAAGTAGCTGCATTGTTGGCTACATTGGGCACTCCTGTCAAGTTGAAGAGGAAGCCATCAAGACAAGGTCCCATATATTTTAGAACAAGGAAGAGCACCAAAATTAGACAAGGGAAACCACAGTTTCCTACAAAGGTCCCTATCATTATTGATGAATCACTAATTAAAAAGGAAGAAATAGGACCCAATGAAGGAAATATTGAGGATGTTACTCCTAAAACCAAAAGCAAAGTCACCTCTAGTATCTGTGGGTAGGCCCACCACTAGGTCAGTCACCTTAAAGAAGCCAAGGACACAAGCTACCTTTGAGAAAGCAGAAGAAGAGAAGCTATAGGAGGAACAGGAGAAGCTATAGGATAGACATGGTTTTCTACAGGAGAGACAAGTTTTGTTACAAGAGGGGCAAAGTCTGCCACAGGAAGAACAACGAAAGCTACAGGATCACAAACAAGAGCTACAAAAGGAAGCAACCACCTCAAAGTCAGTTGGAAAATAGGAGCTAAAAGAGCCTGACCCACAACCTAGCTTGGGGTCCTACTACAAATTTATTAAAGGAGGAAGGGTTATCCTTGAAAAATTTGCAATCCCACTCCTCTATGAGCTTGAGAGAGAGAGAGAGAGGTAAAACCCACAGGTGGATGCAAATTTCAAAATCCAAGAATGTGGAAGATGTGGGCCTCATGGAGGAGAAAGTCATCATAATTGGTAAGGAATTAAGTGATTTGAGACTGTGGCATTTTTGTGACAATGTTGTGCCAGCGACTGTGGAAATTAAGGCTACTTTCCAGGGTTGGGGCTAAGCCTTTGCCCAAAAATCGATGAAACTTCCAGAACTGATAAAAGACATGAAGACTATGCTTACAAACCAAAAATGGAAACAGGACTTGACCTAACCATCCCCAACCGAGACTGACATTTTGTCAAACACTTGGTAGATATGCAACCTACAAGTCATGAATGCAAGTCTGAACATAAGGGACTGAAAACTTAACTGAGGTTTAACAAGAATGGTCTCTACCTTCTCACATTAGTTGTCATATCATCAATTAGGTCTTGAATTCATTATTTATAAAGTTACAAGTAAAAACATGAGTAGAGCCATGATTGAGAACTGTCATATAACCATGCTTATAACTAGCATATAACCAGATAAATAACCATAAGAGAATAACCATTAAAGCCACATAATAACCAATACATTTCCTTACCAAAAGAAAGAGAACTTAGCTTTTATTAAACATAGGAAAATATCGACTTGGTTTGGGACTTCAATGTTCCACCCGACCATAGATTGACTAAAGCATATCTTTCTTTCAGTCAATCACCCCCATGCCATATTCCAAGCATGAATGTGGGATTTCATGGGATAAACCAATCAAAATACAACCAAGGGAATCCAAAGGTTAAACCACCTCTGCCCTCTCCATACTGTGATCACACCTAAACCTATCTTGAGATCACAAAACTGAACCGACCTTGGATGCCTAAGAATTTATTCACCATCCTTGAGGAATTTTCCTATCTCCACCCTAAGGATTTACCATGTATCCCACCATAACTAGTCAAGGGATTCCTAGGCCCTTGGAAATTTTCCTGAGACCACCTCACCTTGGATTCCAAAACCATACGTAAATCCAAATATCAAACCGAGAGCAGTACCATCACACCATAGTTATCCAAAAATGGCAAGGCTAGGCTAAAATATAATGTCGAATCCCAACAAAATCCATGCCAGTGACAACACAAGAACGATATACCAACATTCACATACCATTCATGTCAAAGCCAACTAGAAAATCACACATGCAATCTGTTAACTGCAAGTATTCCCGCTGAAGGTGCTTGATCCCTGCCTTCCTTTGATTTCCTTGTCCTTCTTTGCTTTTGCTTTCCTTTCCTTGATTTTCCTTTCCTTTCGTTCCTTGCTTACTTTCTTTCTCCTTTTGGTGCTCTTCTCCTCTTTGAAGCTAATTCCAAAACAGAACTCATAAAATGTTACCAAATGATCCTCAAAAGCCTTTTTTTTATTAATGAGGCCTCTATTTTCTTCAATTTTCCATTATTTTCCTTCATTTTCCTCCTCACATGCAACCTTTGACATTTCACCTTCCTTTCGTCCTAATTTCCATTATTTTCATAAATAATCTGCCAAAAATACCTTTTTGCCTTTTCAAATCGTTAGCCATTGCCTTTTCCAATTCTCCTTAGCCATAAAACACAACAAGTGATGCCCACTAGGATATTTTTCCCAACATTTAGCTTGGAATAAGTGTCTCTTTCCCGTGGTCTTATTTTATCTTTATTAACTTTTATTGCATGAAATTTTAACCTGGGGTTGTTCCAGACCCCTCTCCCTTAGGGGGACACCATCCTCACTGTTAAACCACACCTAGACCCAGCAAAACCGCTGAAGAGAGAAAACATACTGCCTATGGAGCTTTATAACCCAGCTCGTTGTAGTATTTACAATACATCCTATTCCAAGCAAAACCATCATGACAACATGAAAATATAACAACCATACTGGTTATTGGAGCTTTATAAATTAGCCCATTGCGGTATTTATAATAGAAACCATACATAAATATGTACAAATACCAAGACTCATTTTCCTTCACCGACAAACAATGAAGGATACATAGCCAACATCTGATCAACCATCTCCCATGTAGCTTCATCGGGTGCAAATTGCTTCCACTACACTTTAACCTACTTGAGTGCTCTACTCTGGAGCACGAGATGTTTCCGCTGCAATAGGAATTGGAGTTCTGACCATAATTCTCCTTCTTGCTCCACCTGCAATACAGACCAATCAATAACATGATTAACATCCTTTACATTCTTTTAAGAAATGAAACATGAAAAACATCATGGAATTTCACTGTCAAAGGCAGTTCAAGTATGTAGGCCATTGGGCCAATCCTCACAATGATCTCAAAAGGTATGCAATACCATCGTGCCAACTTGGCACATGATCCAATCCTCAAGGAGCTCTTCTTGGGCTTGATGCACATATACACATGCTCCCCAACCTGAAACTCCTTAAATGCTCTGTGATGTTCTGCATAACTTTTTTTCCTATCATGTGTTGCTTTTAGATTCTTCTTTATAACCTGTATTTCCTATTCCATGTCTGCCAACATGTCCGACCCAATAAGTGCCCTGTTCAATGAATCACTCCAGCTGATGGGAGTGTTACAAATCTTCCCATGCAGTGCCTTAAACATACTCTTCCTTAGTGATTCATGATAACCATTGTATGCAAACTCAATCATTGGAAGGTACTCATCACATCTCATCTACTAATGCATGACATACATCCTCAACATATCCTCCAATATCCTGTTGATCCTCTTTGTCTGTTCATCTGTCCGTGGATGATAAGTTGTGCTGAAGGCCAACTCTGTCCCTAATCCTACAAACATTTCCTTCCAAAACTTGGAAGTGAACTTGGCATCTTTTCCGACACAATCTTCTTCGAAACACCATGCAATCTCATAATCTCCCTAATGAATACCTGTGCTACATCACTAGATGAATAAGTAGTATTTACTAGAACGAATGGAGTTGCCTTGCTCAACCTGTCTACCACAAGCATGATAGAATCATGCTACCTCGATGTCCTCAGAAGACCTCTAATGAATTCCATAGAAATGACCTCCCATTTCCACTCTGGAATCAGAATAGGTTGAAGTAATCTACCTGGATGCTTACACTCTGCTTTGACCTGTTGACAATCCAAACATCTCATCATAAACTCTGCCAATTCCTTTTTAAAATTCAACCAGTAGTAAAACTTCTTAATTGTTGTCAATATCCTGGGTAACCTGAATATGGTTTTACATGAAACTCCCTCAAGATAAGCTTCTTTAGCTCAATGTCCTCCGACACATAGATCCTGTCCCTAAATCTCACCAAGCCATTTGTTGTAAGATGATAATCCACATCCTCATCACCAATACCCTGCTATAACCTGTGCATAAGATCCCTATACCTGTCATCCTATTGCCCTACCTGTAAGATCTAATCTTATCAGTCTGTCCCATATGAGCTCACTGCTGCAACATGGTTCAACTACACTTTCTTGCTCAGAGCATCCACAACCCTGTTCTCCTTTCCCTTAATGTAACTGATCTCAAATTCAAACTCACTAGGAGTAGCCAACCATATGAATTTCCTGGCATTCAGTTTCGAGTAGTCAAACAAATATCTCAACCAACTGTGATCGCTCATCAACACAAACCTCCCGCCAAGAAGATAATGTCTCCACATCTTCAAGGCATGAATGATGACTACCAAATCAAGATCATGAGTCACGTAGTTCTACTAATTCTAATTCAGTTTCTTGGACTCATAGCATATCACTTATCCTTCTTGCATAAGGACTCCACGAAGACCTATCTTACAAGTTTATATACATACTACAAATTCTTTATCTGGATCTGTAATCTTTAACACTGGAGCATTTGTCAACAACTGCTTCAAATGCTCAAAATTGCTTGCACACTCCTCTGTCCATTCAAACTTCTCACATTTCCTCTACAATGATGTAATAGGATATGCAATGCATGAGAAGTTCCTGATGAGCCTCCTCTAGTAACATACTAAGCCCATGAATGATCTAACTTCCTCCACATTTCTAGGAGCTTCCCACTCCATGGTAGCCTTTATCTTCTCTCGATCTACTACTATGCCATTCTTGGAAACAACATGTCCCATGTAGTGTACTTATGTTTCAAAGAAGCTGCACTTGTTAAGCTTAGGATACAACTGATGCTCTATTAGCAATATCAACAATGCTACTAAATGCTCGACATGCTCTTCTTCATTCTTAGAATATATCAAGATGTCATCAATGAATATAATAACAAACTTGTCCAGATAAGGACGTAACACACTATTCATCAAACACATAAAAGTATATAAAGCATTAGTCGAACTGAATGGAACTACAAAAAACTCATAATGCCCATACCTGGTCCTGAAGGCAATCTTGTAGATGTCCTCTTCTTTGATGCGTACCTAATGATATCCGGATCGCAGATCAATCTTTGAGAACATTGTTGCTCCTTTCAACTGATCAAACAAGTCCTCAATCCTTGGCAATGGATACATGTTCTTGATCGTCACCTTGTTCAGCTGCCTGTAATCAATGCGCAATCTAAGAGTACCATCCTTCTTCTTCATGAACAATACTGGTGCACCCCAAGGTGATACACTTGGTCTAATGTACCCCTTGATGAGCCTCATCATTGGGTAATTATATGGGCCTTACTTCACCTCCTAGCTTAGTCAAATCAACTATTCTCACAACTTATTGCATACTTTTGATTATATTTTGTTTATGAGATGAGTTAGAGTTGGATATTTTGCTTTGTGGTCTAATATGCTTTTAATGCAGGATTTAAGGATAAAACCAAGGAATTTTGGCAAAGACCTTGGTCAAAACTCGAATGGGACAAGGGAGAGGAATTATCGGAGGTAAATCCTCTTCATTTACTACCCCTCCATTCAAATATTCCTCCATCAACTCGGAGTGCAAATAGCCAAATCATGAGGACTAGAAGGCAGCTGAGCAAGTGAAATTCAAAGCACCAATTTATCTCGATTTTGGGAGCCGAGCCTCCCTAATTTTAAGGAAGTTGTTGGAAACTTCAGATGTATAAGTAGAGAGGCCTAGGACCTCAGTAGGGTTTATATTTTTGATTGTAAAACTTTACTCTATTTTTGAGCTGCAAGACTTGTGACAGATTTTGATGTAATCTATTGTTTTGATAATAAGAATGAGGTTTGTTTTGAGCCATCACTAAGTTAACTCAGAGGGCTGAAGCTCTTGGGTTAGGGTCCAACCCTAGAAGCCAAGGTTCCTCTTTATTGTACATGTATGCTAGCATAGATTTGTGGTTTAATCGTTCATTTGCTTAAGTAGCTACATTTCCATTACAGCAGTGTAGCGTAGATTGGTTGTGTTTTAATTTTCTTCCATTTGTGCCTTCTTTCAATTAGCAGGTTAGCAAGGAGAGAGAGATCACCATAAGGTTGTCAGCAAGTGTCTCGGCCTCACCTCCTCCCTCTGGGACCATGACTTGAGGAAGAGACCCTTCAGCAACCCCAAAAACACATATTTCTAGTTCTTGCATGAGCTCTGGAGTTTGTCGTCTTGATTTAGTACTTGGTTCATTTCATCGTCATCTTTTCCCATCGCTCTCCTTCTGTAATAAGATCTCACTCATATTCTCATTTCCTTCAGCACTTCCTTCATGCATAATATATGCGGAAGCCAATAGATAACATATTAATCAGATTATACCCGTATATTTCCTTACCGTCCGATCCGCAATAAAGCTCACCAATCGTTGTCGACCGCATGCCACATATTCATTTCAATGTTTGACTTTAGGTGCTCCAAATCTCCACCATCGATCTATTTTACTTGATCTAATGGCTATCGCGTCATCCACTCGCCAACTAGATTGGTCAATCTCCACCATTGATCAATCCTGATGATCTAACGGCTATCGCGCAATCTCGCGTGGATTCTTGCACGACCGATATCAGATCGAGAGCGCGTGAGAAAAGTGGTTTTCCTATGCTACGTGTCACCCACTTAAGCTAATCGTGTAAAATTTAGGAATTCCACTTACAGCTTTGAGGACATGTGAGAAACTACTTACCACCTACGAAGATCGCTCCATCATTCCGCACATTTTCCACCCTTTTGCCGACAGGTGACTTGATGTAATCCATCCATCTATTCACTTAATCTTTGCGATAAGATCTTCGCCGCTCATCTTCTGTTAATCCTATTCATTGATCGATCCATCCATCTATCAACTTAATATCCGCGATAAGATCTCCGTCGCTCATCTTTCGTTAATCGTCTTCATTGATCAATCCATCCATCTATTCACTTAATCTCTTGCGATAAGATCTCCACCGCTCATCTTTCATTAGTCCTGTTCGTTGATCCACCCAATCCAACGGTTCCTATGCGTTGCTGCTTCATTACATCTCCCTTTCACTGATTTCGATATTCTATTTCTCTTTCGCTTGACTCCTTCCTGAACTTTGTTCTGCATATTATTTAAATGCTGCAACTCCTGAGCTTTGATTTGGTTATTCAATTAGACTCCAACACTGTCCGATCATCGCAAACACCAAAAAACCCCAAAAAAAAGTGAAAAAAGATTTAGTTTAGTTTCCTTGCTTACACATTAGTATGGTTTGATGCTCTTTGCTTTTGTAACTTAGATAGTAGCATTAGGTTAGCATTGATTTAGCAATTCTGCTTAGCATAGCTATTTAAATGGTTAATTAGGATATGATTTGATTTAGCATTACATGTTGTTTTCTTCATTACTGCAGTAAAGTAGCTCTCTTAGAATAGATTTTCTCTTGTTCCATCAAAGAATCATGATCTGGATCTTGAGGAGAGACCCCCAAGATCTAAAAACTTGAAATGGATCTTGGGGGAAAGGCCCCCAAGATCTGAAAGATTGAAATTGCCAGAAGAAAAATAGGAGAATGCCCAATAAACAAAACCACAAAGAAACTTTTTATTACAACCCACTGATATGGATTTAAACATGAAGGCAACAAAATACAGAGGTAACCATAAAGACCGATATGCAGCGGAAGTAATACTTCATTTCATTATTGTAAAATACTAAAATATGCTTACAAATAGAAATTGAAATAAACCAGCTAGAGTGATGGTAGCTTATCTCTAAGAAGAGATGTGGTAGCTACATGCCTCTAAACTGTGAAGGCTACATTGTGGCGGACAATCTGTCCTTTTACAAAATGTGACTTGTTACTTATAGTATTTTTCAGTTACAATACCATGGGTCAATTCCATGGGTGAATGAATATCATGGGTGGATTTTTCAATACCATGAGCGGATGCCATTTACAATACCATGGGTAAATTCCATGGGTCGATGAATAATATGGGTGGATGAGTACCATGGGTTGATGCCATTTTCTCCATTCGATCATTCCTCCCCCTTAAGAAGCAATGGTCCCCATTGCGTAAAGTTCCCTCCTGCGAAGCCTTTATTGAATATGAAGAGCCACTGAAGATAAGGGTTTTATGTGGTTAACCCAAACCCTGATAAATGAAGATCCGAGGATAGAGATACCCTGTAATGATTGTAACCAACTGTGATTATGACAATGTGCAACCTAGCAAATGGACTTCGATGACAAGGATTTTATGCGGTTGACCCATAACCATGATGTTGGTTGCTGATAAAGTAGCAGGTGCCTACATAGCCTGGGGTGGGAGGGCACGTCTCCAAATAACCCAAGCCGAATGTTGTTATGTTGAAACTGATGAATGTGAAGCAAGTGCTTACTAATGTGGGGTGGGAGGGCATGCCTGCAATGGAACCTGCTCCGAATGCTGCTCCATAATTAAAATGGACATAACTCGGCCAATATAACTCAGAATATTTATTATAAACTATTTTTCGAAGCAGAAGGGTCATTTTGCATCTTCCCATGAGTTGGAAATCCTTATCTGGGCATTCTGAGATCTTAGATTCGCGCTTCAACAGTTCCGCCATAACAAAAATTATGATAAAATAGCTGATTTTAAATCAGCGATATCTCCCACATCCGAACTCCGATTCGGCCCATTGTTTTTTTGAAATTGGGTGATTTTTCGAGAGGAATCCAGATCTGGTATTTGTTTTTGTAAATTTTGTACCAAAGGTTTCAGATCTTTTCTGCAAAGTCGCCGCCCAAAAAAAATCCTGCAAAAAAATGAAAAAAGAAAAAATCTTCCTGCTTGACCCAAGAAAGTGCTCTGTGGAGGTTGTAGCACATGTCTGAAGTTTGTTGAATATTGCTGCAAAATTTGAAACTGAAATATGCATCAAACCGTCATTCCCATGGAATCATAACTGCTCTGATACCACTGATTCAGATCTTGAGGAGAGACCCCCAAGATCTGAAAACTTAAAATGGATCTTGGGGGAAAGGCCCCCAAGATCTGAAAGATTGAAATTTCCAGAAGAAAAATAGGAGAATGCCCAATAAACAAAACCACAAAGAAACTTTTTATTACAACCCACTGATCTGGATTTAAACATGAAGGCAACAAAATACAGAGGTAACCATAAAGACCGATATGCAACAAAAGTAATACTTCATTTCATTATTGTAAAATACTAAAATATGCTTACAAAGAGAAATGGAAATAAACCAACTAGGGCGATGGTAGCTTATCTCTAAGAAGAGATGTGGCGACTACATGCCTCTGAAATGTAAAGGCTACATTGTGGCGGAAAATCCGTCCTTTTACAAAATGTGACTTGTTACTTATATTATTTTTTAGTTACAATACCACGGGTCAATTCCATGGGTGAATGAATACCATGGGTGGATTTTACAGTACCACGGGCGGATGCCATTTACAATACCATGGGTAAATTCCATGGGTTGATGAATAATATGGGTGGATGAGTACCATGGGTTGATGCCATTTTCCATTCGGATCAAATCAAGCTTCTTCTGACTCTATAGAAGTTTGGCTTGGAACCCCTGGGGTCTCTCGCCAGATGAACAGTGACAACAGGCAGGACCTTCACTTTTACTTGTGCATATAGCACTGTCACCTCCAAGTTTGTACGAACCCCGGGTTGATAAGTAAAGGTTGTAGCCCAGGAGTTGTAGCATCCTTGCTGCAATACTGGCACTCATCACTTTTTGGCGCCGTTGTCGGGGAGGTGTCTGAGTAGAATATGATTACTTCTTTCTTTTCTTATATTTCTAGTCTTCAATTTGCTTCCACTAGTTTATTTCTACAAAAGTAATCTAGTAGCTTCCTTTCTTTCAGTTGTCATTATCTGCTTTCCTTTCCATTCTGCAAGTAGAATTTCAATTCATCAATTAACTTTTCTTTCTGTTAGTACTTTTCATTCAATCAACACTTTCATTTCTGCAAAGTACTTTCCAACTAAAATATCTTACAAAAACAAACCCAAAAACATTTCCTTTCATGCCTCGTAGGAATAGGACAGTTTAGGGAAATTCTTGCCAAATACCCTCACTGCATCCAACAACCAACCTTCTCTCTTCTTCGGTGGCTATGAACTGGAGGAACCTTTAGGTGAGAAACCTGACATATTTGAAGAACCTAAAAGGGAAGAAGAAGAGGAGGAACGCATTCCTACTGAGCCAATGGCTGAAAATTGAAATGTCAGAGGAAATAGAGAGAGAATTGAGGGTGCCTTCCCCATCAGGGAAACCAATGGGGACACTAAGATGAAGAATATAAGCTCCTATGCTCTACCTCATTTCCATGGTCTGACCACAGAGGACCCAGACACTTTCCTATTTTAGTTTGCTGTTATACACTAAACCTATGACTATACAAATGATGAGCAAAAGTTAAAACTGTTTCCATCTACCCTCAAGGATGTATCATTGCACTGGTTCATGGGTTTACTTGGAGATAGCATCACAATTTGGGCTCAGATGCAACGGGCTTTTAACAACAAATATAGGGACTACTATAGGTCAAAGGATACTAAAGAAGATATTTTTAGGATGACCATGGGCTAGGATGAATCCTTAGAAGACTACGAAGAAAGATTCCAGCTCAGTTACAAAAGGGCCAGGTGCACACTTGACCCTAAGTCACTAAAGTTGGTCCTGCTTAGAGGAGTAAAGGAAGATCTTCTGGATATCTTACACTTGTTAGCAAGAAGGGATATCTACCAATTACCCTATGAGGATATCAAGACTGTCTTTAGAAACCATTCTAAGGCAACCAGGAAAAAGGGTAGGAGTAGTCAACCTATTGGCCAATACATCATCTTCCACCTCATCCATCAAGGGTGAAATTGGAAATATGCTGGAAGATTTCAAAAGTGAGATGTTTCAAACCCTTGCCTTGCAATTGGACACCATGAATATCAAAATGAAGCAAGAGGAAGCAAAGAGAGACTTGGCCATATTTTGTCCTAGATGCACCAGGAGGCATCCCAGGAACGAATGTCCATTGAATTGCATTAAGATTTGCTCAGTCTGTGAAGAAAACCACTCCATAGACGAGTGCCCTTCTTTACCTAGACTCAAAGCTGTATATCAAGGAGTTGAAGGGGTCACTGAGAAACTTTGCTACATCAACCAAAGGAGACCTCCTGGGCCTAGACCATACCAGTAGGGTATGCAAGGGTCATCCCATGCATATTACAACCCCAACCAAACCACAACTATACCTTCTTGGGTACCCCCTACTCATCCTTCCTGATCTACACCCCCTCCTTGGTCTTATGTATCTAAGTATCATTCCTAATCAGCGAGTCAGTCATTTCAACCTTATGCTCTGCCACAACCTCAGTGGAATACCCCACTCCAGGGATGGAAGCCTAATACAACAATGCTCCCGCTCTATTGCCTCCACCACCTACCCAACCAAAACTCCTACACTCTGCTCCACCCAAGCAACCCCAAATGCCTACCCAGCCAAATCTGAACCTGAACAATAGGCAGGCTCAACAAGTATACAGTGGAGAGACATCATACCCAGCCTGCTGTAGAAATCCAGGAGATCAACCAAAGATTTGGGAGAATTCTTCCAGATAACCAACCTCTCTCTCCACATAGGGAGGTTGAGGAAGAAAGAGAGGAAAGAAACTTTAAAGTAAATCCACCCTATCCTGAGAGATTAGCCCAACCACTCCAACCTACTCCAGAAAAAACTGAACTTCTGGGAGAATTGAAAAATCTATGTGTAAAAATTCTCATTCTCCAGGTAATAAAATATGTTCCTATTTACAATAAGTTGATTAAGGAGAAATTCTTCAAGCATCTAGGAAGAAGAAAAAGGGATGCCCCTACCATTAATGTCATTAGGCAACTGTCTGACTTATTGCCGGGGCAAGTAATATGTCCAAAATATTTGGACCCTGGAAGCCCTATAGTATATGTGCACACTAATGGCACCATCGTCCCACATTCTCTGATTGATCTTGGGGCTGCCATTAATGTGATGATCAAGGACACCATGCTCAAGCTCAACCTCCAAGGGTCATTGAGGAAGACCACAACAGTTTTGCAACTTGCATACCATTCCACAGTCACCCCTGAGGGAATTGTGGAGGATGTGATGGTCTCCATTGACTTCTGGGAGTACCCTGCAGATTTTCTAGTTCTCCAGCCTAAGGCTAAGCTTACGGGTTACCCTCTCATCCTTGGGAGGCCATGGTTGGCCACAACCAATGCTTACATTAGCTGCAGAGCTGGGAATATGACCATCAAGAATGGGCATATGTCCAAACAGTTAGTCCTATACCCTCCTGCTCAACCTTCTCTAGAGCATGATTTACCTGTATGGTTGGAGGAGGAGGAAGAATATGAGGTTTATTCAGCCCAACTTTATTCTTTGGAAGTAACCGTAGGAGGAGGACAACAAGATGACGATGACTTAATTGAACACCTACTCCAAAGTCCAATTCCTAGTTTGTTACCATTAGAAGAAGAAGTAAGGGAAACCTAGAACAATCATCTAATTGACTTATGCTTGGCTGATTCCAACCCACTTTGTGTCAAAACTATAGAATTCGGCCAAGAGAAAACTTTGAAAATTAATCCATCTCTTTCTGCTCTTGAAGAGGAAAAGCTATGCAACATGTTAAGAGAAAACCTAGAAGCCTTCGCTTGGAGTTACAAGGAAATGAAGGGAGTACACCCCTCAGTGTGTACTCACCACATATACATCAAGGAAGGTTTCAAGCCAGTCTGAAAACCACAAAGGAGGGTGAATCCAACTCTTAAAGATATAGTCAAATAAGAACTGCTAGATGCAAGATTCATTTATCCTATCTCCGCCAGTGAGTGGGTCTCTTCTTTAGTGTTAATTCCCAAGAAAAATGGTAAGTGGAGGATTTGTGTTGATTATAGGGAGTTGAACAAAGCCACATAGAAGGATCATTTTCCCCTACCCTTCATTGACCAAGTCCTAGATGGCCTGGCAGTGAAGAAGTTTTTTTCTTTCCTAGATGGATTCAGTGGGTACAACCAAATCCAAATTTGCCTAGAAGACTAGGATAAGACCACATTCACTTGTCCTTGGGGTACTTTTTCCTATAGGGTCCTTCCTTTTGGCCTATGCAATGCTCCTGCCACTTTCTAGAGAGCAGTCTTGAGTATTTTTGCTGAATTAGTACATGATGTGGTGGAAATTTATATGGATGATTTTACACCTTATGGTTGTGATTTTTAAGAAGCCCTGACTAACCTAGGCAAAGTATTGCACAAATGCATTGAAATGAACCTGTCTATAAGTCCAGAAAAATGTGAATCCTTAATGATTGAAGGGACCGTGATAGGTCATTCAATATCTCAGCAAGGACTATAGGTGGACTCAAAAAAAATAGCAATCATCCAAAGGGTCCGACCTCCGCAAAAGCAAAGGGATGTCAGGAGTTTCTTGGGGTTAGCTTGATACTACCAAAGCTTCATAAAGGACGTCAACAAGTTGGCCTCTCCTTTATTTGGGTTGTTGCCCAAAGATTCAGAGTTTATATGGTCAAAAAGCTGTCAAGAGGCCTTAGACATTTTAAAGGGTAAGTTAACCATTGCACCAATTCTTCGAGGCCCAAACTGGGCTCTCCCTTTTCATATTCATGCTGATGCCTCACACAAAGCCATAGGAGTAGCCTTAGGTCAGGTAGAGGAAAAAATTCCCTATGCCATCTATTTTATCAGTAAGAACTTGTTAAAGGCTGAGATAAATTATACTGTGACCGAAAAGGAACTCCTAACTGTTGTGCATTCATTAAACAAATGTAGGTATTACATTACAGTCTACCAAACATTTGTGCATACTGATCATGCTGTAATCAAATATTTAATGAGCAAACTAGATGTGAATGCTAGAATTATACGATGGTTTCTTTTATTATAGCAGTTTGATCTAATTATTGTTGATAAACCCAGTAAGGAAAATGTTGTTGCAGACTTTCTATCTAGGATGAATCTGCCTGCAGGTGAAGAAGGAATGGTGGATGACCAGTTACCAGATGAGCATTTGTTTGCTACTTGAGTTCTCTCCCCATGGTTTGCTAATATAGCAAACTATTTGGTATCATCACAGTTCCCACCAAACTTGCCATCTAAAGAAAAGATAAAGATAGTCAGGAAAAGCGCCCCCTTCACCTAGATTGTGGGCAATATTTTCAAACTTGGCCCAGATCAAATCTTGAGAAGGTGTGTAAGAGAAGAGGATTTTTTCGACATCCTTCTGACCTGTCATGATGGACCTTATGGAGGTCACTTTGCAGCAAAGAGGACATCATTCAAAGTGTTACAAGCAGGCTATTATTGGCCCACTCTTCATCAGGATGCGAAAAAGTACATTAGTCAGTGTGATCGGTGCTAGAGGATGGGAAAGCCTACTCCAAGAGATGAAATGCCCCTACAACCTCAAGTGACTTTTGAGCCAGTTGACAAGTGGGGCATGGAATTCATTAGGCATATCAACCCTCCTTCAAAGAAAAAATAGTACATTATTGTGTGCACTGATTATTTGACTAAGTGGGCTAAAACCAAGGCGATTAAGGTAGCAACAAAAGAGAAGGTGGCTGAGTTCCTAAGGGAGAATGTATTCTACAACTTTGGGTACCCTAGAGAGCTAGTCACAGATCAAGGCAACCAATTTACCTCCAACATGATTGAGGAACTGCTTAGTCATCACAAGATCAAGCATAGGACGTCCACTCCTTATCATCCACAAGATAATGAGCAAGTGGAGGTGACCAACAGGGCACTGGAGAGCATCTTAACCAAGGTATTAAGCATTAGCAGGAAGGATTGGGTAGAGAGACTAGTTGAGGCCATTTGGGCCTATAATACAACATCGAAGATGTTATGAAACCAGCTCAAGAAAAGATAGAAAAGATAGATCAACGCCTTAGAATTTAGCCTCTTCGAGGGGGCAACCTCCTTTACATTACATAAATGAACAATTCTTAGATGATTCAAATGAAAAGACCTCCTC
>APFE030881854.1:0-17863 GCA_000404065.3 Pinus taeda | reverse complement strand
CTAAGGGGTCATAACATAATCAGAGCCTACATAACAATAATAATGTAAGGGCACAATAATAACAATAGTGGGCTTCTTGGGGCACAATAGTAACAATATGGGCACTACATGGGTACATCAATATAATAAGTGGGTTGGACTAATAACAATAAGGGGTTACACTAGTAGTATAGGGGCCTAATAGAAGACCACCACTGGATTTACACCCTATGAGTTGGTTTATGGGAAAAAGGCTTTGCTGTACATTGAGCTTGAATATAACACATCGAGGATGGTAGCCCAACTAGATCTGGATCTCAATCATGCACAGGAAGAAATATTGTTCCAATTGAATGGCTTGGATGAATTCAAAATGCAGGCCCTCCTACATACAGAGATAGTTCAACTTCAGAGAAAGATTTGGCATGATAAACATATTAAGGAGAAGCAATTTCAAGAGGGCGATTGGGCATTGTTATATGATTCTAGGTATAAAGACTTCAAGGGTAAGCTAAGGACAAGATGGCTTAGACCTTATGTGGTGGAAAGATGCCATGATAATGGTTCAGTGCAAATGAGAACTATAGATGAAGAATCCATTCCATTGTTGTTAATGGACACCGACTAAAAATGTACAAGAAGCCTTTATCAAAACAAGAGTTCATTGACAATATCAATAAGACAACGGTGATTGTGGAGCAAGTTCTAGCTCCTCCCTCATGAGGTCACTGAAAAAGAGAAAAAAGAATAAGGATTCAGGTGAAAACCTCCATGAGGCACCTGAGTCCCATCTTTGGGTTGAAAATCTCGTGAGGTGGCCCAACGATGAAAAAAAAGAATAAGAAGATCCCTAGGTGAAAACCTTCCTTGAGGTGCCCAAGGCAAACATCTAGGGTGAAAACCTCTCTGAGGCAGCCTAGGTGTTAGAAAATAGACATAATTGTATTTGCAGGTGGGTGAGAAAGACAATCAAGGAGAAAAGAGAAGATCCAAAAGGAACCTTTCCTCACATATATTCATCTCCTCCACTCCTTACCATGCATCCCTCCATCAATTCCATTGTTTTTTTACTTCATTGCTTCAATTTAGGTGAAGACTATGTTTTCTACAGGATCCCTTGTATTCTTACAGGATCCCCTGAAAACCTACAGGTAGGAATTATAGTGGCCCAAAAACCTACAGGAAGCAACCCGAGGGTGAATGGTAGGTTGGTTAGGTCCCGAAAATTCATTCTAAACATGATCTAACCCTTCACCTTGTCCATTACGATCATCGCTTCACTCACTAATCAAAATAAAAAGAGATCAGTTTCTTCCAGTGATGAAAAAAAAAAGACAAAGGGAAAACAGAGGAGAGTAAGAGAATTACCTGAATGTCCCTTGTTCCACACACACTCGTACTCCCTCTGTCCATTCATTGCAGCATCCTCACAACCCCAGCCAGCAACATGATTAAGAAATTATAAGGGAGAAGCAACTACAGGACATCCTGTGGCAAACTATCCCACAAAATATCAATCATCAGCTACAAGTCTTCACTAGGATGATCCAAGAGCTCCACAACAACAACAACATCAGATCTTTAGTCACAGACACCTACAAAAGCTGAGAAACCATCAACAGACAACAGAGGAGGAAGAAGAATGACCATGCAAAAAATAAACAACGCAACACCTCTGATCTTCGACAACTGCAGCATGGCATTGAGACCACAGGTAAGTATCCCGCTCACTCCCTCATATGCATCATTTGATCAAAAGTTGTAAGGGTTACGAGGTAGTTGGTTTATAAGTGAAAAGGTGGCCAGTTAAATTATCCACCTTCGTTCAGTCATCACATAAATGCAGTCAACTCAAAGACAGAGGAGGAGTAGGACAAGAAGTGGTTAACTACGAATATATGAGGTGGGAGTTGATTACAAGGAGTGGGAATGATGAGGTGGTAGTGGGGACCAGTGGTCCAAAAATGGTAATGTACCTCTGCTGCCAGCACATCACCTCACCCTGAAAATCTATAAAGGGAAACAAAACATAATTTGCATGCATTCATGCATTCCACCTCCTCGAAATTCCCTCACTCAAGTTGCTCTCATAACTTTGGCCACCCACTGGAAGCAAGGATCCATCGTTCTGCAAGAGAATTTCTACAGGAGCATGCACAGGAATTATTACAGGAACAGTCTATAGGAGTAGTCTACATGATACACAGAGGCAAACTACAGGATAGGCATAGAGGTGTTCAAGAGGTAATATCACGAGAATTGTCCACTGCCACCATTCTAAAGAGGTAGGATCTAAAAATCCATCCCCATTTACAAACAAATGAACTAGAAATGCTTTAAAAGCTAGTGGATATAACAACTGTGGGAGGTGAATTACATACACAGGGAACTCTGTTTTCTCTTGAATTTAAAATTCTTGTGTCAAACCTCTCATTTCCTCCTCAAGCCTCATAAGCAAGATGACAGGAGAGTTTAATAGGAGAGAACCCACAAACACTGCGAGGATACAACAACACCCCCAAGTGCTTGAAATCTTTATGAAACACCAATGGATGGGGTTTTTTGAAAAATTCACAGGGTATGATGATGAGGTGCCTCAAGAATTTTCTCATTGCCTCTCTCCACACAGTAGAATCCATGCCATTGTTATAGTTAGAGGGCTCACTATAGATCTCAACCCATAGCTCATCAGTAGGGTCACCACACTTCCCCTAGGAATTCCATGGAGAAAAGAAGACAAAGCAGACAATTAGGTGGCAAAAAGGAAATTCTTTTTAGAAGGTGAAGAACCCATAAAGGATAAAAATGGAGTAAGGAGGGACATTCTGCCATACCCATGGAGTGAGGTAGGTTACCAACTCATCAAATATATCTCATGTGAGGGTAGATACAATGTTGTTTAGGGCTACCATTTTAGGATGCTTGAAGAATTAAGTTTTGGGGTAGAAACACCAGTTCACCAAAGACTCAGCATACCCTATTTCTTGATGCAATCACTCATAGACTCTAGCAACAAAGTAAAGGAAGGGAGTTCCCAACAATTGGCTCAACATGGGTTGATCAGGATCCTCATTGAGGATGCCCTCCAAAACCTTAGGATCCCTATAACATGGTCAATCTTCAGAGACTTACCAGCAGAGGATGACATCAAAACCCTCACCTATGATGTTAGTCCTTCTGTCAGTGAGGAGGAGGCAAAACAAGAAGAAGAAGATACAGAGCTAGATGGGGATGAGATGGATGAAGAAGAAAATTGGTCCTTGAGGTGCCCTTGTTGGAGGAAAATATTTTAAGCACTCAGCATAAATAGTATCAACCTGAGAGGGACCTAGGTAAGGCAACAAGATGTGGACAAGCCGACCTTACATCCTTCAAATGATCATAAGGCTGCCAGACCTAGGAGAGAACTTGAATTCACTGGTGACGCTGGAGGAATTTCCCCACTATCTAACATATAAATCCCTGTTATGTGCAGTCTTGACTTCTCGAACCATATTGATCGAAATTGACATAAACTTTCCCTCCATGAATGCCACATAAGGCCCTGGATCTTCCCATTTCAAGAAACTAGTCGACTCGCATAAAATTGAATTCTCCCTATCCAAAATCCATCAAAATGAGAGTAGAGACATAAGGAGAAATCCATATTGGTCTGGGATTCACCCTCTCCACATGAATTACATAAAGGGGTGCATGCCCTTCCTTCCAGTTGTCCACCACTTGATAGTGCATGACGAGATATCTATGCCAACAATGTGCCTTATAGTTATTGGAGAGAGAGAGGTGAAATGATTAAGGTGATGAGAGGTGCTTACCTTAAATTGTACCCTCTATTTCATAAATTCTTATTTCTTTAAGCCCAATAAGAATGGAGGGTCTTGTATACATGCAAAATACTATCATGGGATAACTTTTGTTCATAGCAATCCTTTCACTTCCTACTAGCCTTCTTCAAGCTGGCAAGCCCAGTTAACCTGAGAGTTTACATCCTTGTTTTGACCTCAAAGGATATGAAAATAACTTTTATTTGAGAAGGGGTCCAACATGGTTTTCATTCTACAAGGGAGAAGGAAAAATGATTATTCATTGGGGAGATCCTATCAGAAGGTGTTTTATGGTGATCACTGAGTCTCCAATAATTATAATCGAGGAAACATCTCAATCCTTGGCTAACTAGAGGCCAAAGTATAACCCATACATTTCCAAAAGGTTATTTGATTTGAGACCAAGTCCCCAAGCGTTCTTTATTTCTTGAATTCCTTCAGGATTTAGTAGAATCCCTCCACCTCCTGTCACCCATAAGTTCTACTTAGAACCCCATCAATTTAGAATAAAATCCATTTCTTTTGCTTGGATATCCAATGATTAAATTCATTATCTGGGAGATGAAGTTTCTAATTTGCTTTAGCTGTAAACTACTCTTGTGCTGACAAGGGAATAAAGTCTTTAGGGACAATAAGCAGATCCATCCAATGACTTTATAAAGCATCCAACGATGAATCTTAATCCTTTAATTTTGCTCAATTGAATTCCAAACAAAGGGAGAGGGATTTCATGGCAGTTGTTCTAGAAATGATGGAGACGTTCTTGAATATGGTGCTATTTTTGGATAACCAGATCTACTAGCAAATATATTTCGAGAGGGAGATCCAAATCCATTTCAAGCAAGGCTTTCCAGTTAAGGACCCCAAGCAACATTTTTTTTTTCAGTTGTTAATGAAGGTAGAGAGATCAAAAGGAATGAATAAACGAAGGAACAAGGGTTCCAAGGTAGAGGCCCAGACCTGAGAAGAGTAAGAACATAGTTACCAATCAAACGAGAAAATTACCAATTACTCGCTTTTTTTTTTAGTAGCAAAAAAATCATCCAATTTTAAAAAGTGGTTATTCATAATACACCTTTTTTTTAGCATATTTTTGACACTTTAAAGTTCTTATGTAACATTTTTTTTAAATGTTAGTGATTTTCATGGTGATTTTAATAAGTGTTGATGCAGCATCAATCCATTTTTATCAACATTTTTTTAAGTAAATGTTTTTAATTAAGTTAAAGGTTATTTTTAATTTTTGTATTTTTTTATGTTTTTTTTTTATTTTATTTTAAAATAATAATTTAAGGTTTTTTTTTCTTTTATTTTATTATTTAAAGTTCAATTCTTTATATATATATATTATTATATATAAATTATATATTATTATGTATATATATTATATATTGCTTAGTCTTGATACCATATCAAGTTTTCCAAAGACCAACCCTGAAAAACTACTTTGTGATTTTCTCGAGAAGATATTTTGTGTATATTTTATGTTTGAATTTTGTCATTTTTTCCTTTAATTATTATTATATTATGAATAAAAAAAAAAATTGTTTTTTTTTTTTTTTTTTTTACTTTTAATTTTTTTGTTTTGTTTTTTTAATTATTATTTATTATTTATTTCTTTTGTTGGGTTTGTGTCGATTCTCGACTAGCAACCCAACCTCATTATGTGTCAATTTTATAGTTTTCATTATAATGGATCAAGTCTGCCCCCACAATGTGTCAATTTTTTGGTTGATTGCTTTTTGAATTCAGGGTTCTGTGATCCATAATTTGAATTAAAACATTGCTTATTAATATTAAATTTATTATTTTTAACAACTAATTCTATATATTCTTTTATTAATAATTCTTGAGTCAAACTAGTTGTTATATTCTAATTACTAGTTATCGATTCTCTTCATCTATTTAGTTTGTTGCCATGATCTAGTTCCTCATCTTGTCCTAAAGATGAACCACACTAGTTGGTTCGAAACGTGTCGACGATTTGTTCTACTATGTGATTTTCACCGAAAGAATTATTTTCATGGTTTTTTTTGAAGATTTCACTGTAATAGGTCGAGATCGCCTACACTGCATGTCAATTTGATGGTTGATTTTTAAATTTTTGTTGCAATGTGTCAAGTTGTCTTATGCTAAGATTTTAAAATATCTACACTTTTAACATTTAAAAAAGAAATTACCCTTGGTATGATGACTCTTTCATTCATGTGTTCACTTTTAAATTTTTTACTAGTCATAATTTTTCCATAATGTCATGGATGAATTATATTGAAAATTTAAGGTTTTTTGTAGTGATATTTGGCTTTAATTCCATGGTTGAAAAATTGTCAAAGTTTTAAGATTTTTCTAGGTCATGATATTTGATCTTTAATGCTATGGTTGAAATAATTATAAGTATTTTATCTTTAACGTCATCGGTGAAAATTGTTCGAATTTTAAGGCTTTTGAGAGACACGATATTTATCTTTAATGCCATGCTCGAAAATTGTTGGAATTTTAAGGTTTTTCATAGTCTTGATATTTTATCTTTAATGTCATTACTAAAAAATGCTGAAAATTGACCCCAAAAAAAGATGTTATCCTAGTATCAACACTTTTCGTTTTCAGGGTGGGTTTTGCACCCAAAAAATTGGCTTTTATTGTCAGTTTTAAAAAATATTGAAAATTTACCCAAAAAAAAAGTGGTGATGTATAATCAAAACTTTTCATTTTCTGGTTGTTTTTCATGTTTTTTTAGGATTTTTTCGCTAGAGTTCTCGTCTTGAGGTAATAGTTCTCATTTGATCTGTAACTTTGTTTAAGGGTAGGAAGTAAAAAATGAGGGATGGATTCTTCTTCTTGTTTGTAGAGGGGTAAGTGTGGAGGGTCACAAATTCTTCTTTTTTAAAGATTTTCAACAATTAGGTATTTTCTTATTAAGTTTTTGGTTTGTGATTAATAGATACCATGTTAAAAAGTATTAAATGCTTTGTAGTTTGATGTGTGCATTGTTGGATCCAAAGTTAGGTTTTTGATTTGTGAATAGTAAATACCATGTTACAAAATATTAAATGCTACACATGTGGACATGTGGATGTGTAGATTGTTGGATCCAAATTTAGTTTTGATTCAATGGCTTGAGCACCCTAATATGCAGAGCATTTAGCCATGATAAGGAGGGACCAAAAATGTCTATTATTTTATATTTTGAACATTATTCTATACAAAATCGTAAAAAGTAGAATAAAAAACATATTAAAAATGAACTCATAAATTAGTAATCATGACTTTTTTATAAGATTGCAAGTTGTACATGCATGTCGCTGCTTTCTCCTATATCATTTTTTCTTTAATTTAAAAGTAATTATAAATGAAAAAAATAAAAAATAAAATTCATTAAGATGAATTATAAAACCACAAATATATAGAAAGTACATCATGAAAATTTGACTTTATAACATTTATGAACATATAATTGAACCTCAAAACATTAATGAAACATAATATATCTAGTACTACACATAAAAAAAAAAAAAAAAAAAAAAAAAAAAAAAAAAAAAAAAACCTTACTTTTTATTTTTACGACATATCCACCTTGTATTTTCAAGATTCCATTTCCCACTTATCATTATTAATAAATTTATTTTATTATAAAAATATGACCTATAAAATAAAATTAATTTGTAAAAAAGTAGTTTAAAAAGTAACATGAATTTATTTATTAATTTTTTTTTCAAATTTCCTGCTAAGGTTTGATAACTTCTTTGAGTTTTGATACAAAATAATTGACAAACTATCAGTGCTTGCCATTGTTTTCCAAATTTTGCATGGGCGACTTAATGAGGCAAGTCACATTCCAACACACATTGTTATTGACACGTTACTCTATACCTACAACACGTTTAACATGGTTTTCTATATGTAGCATCTCTAGGGTTCTTCTTGTTGTCCAAGTAATTCGTCGTTTCCTTGAATAGGCAACAACTTAGGATTGAGTGTTAACCTCTAGTCCTCCAGCATCTAGATGTGTTTGGATATTTATCTGTATCAATGAATGATGTACATAGTGTGCATATTAATATAACAAGAAAATCATTGATTCAGTTTCCGAGTCTTTTTGGACTCTAATTACCCCTCACCATAACACAAACTTAATCCAGAGAATTAGATGTCTAACATTCCCCCCTGAATTCGAACGGATGTATCAAAGTCCAATAATGAGAGCTACAAATGCAAAAATGCATCTTAGCCAAGGTCTCTCAGAAACAGTTTTCAGAGGATGACCACAAATCAATGATGGTGGTTTTTAAGAGAAAACCACAAACGATACCAAAATATGGGAGAACTCAAAGGTCTCAACCACATCTGGAACATTCATGGTTGTTCTCAAAACAACCAAAAATGTGGTGTTAAGGTGACCAATAACTCTGGAACTATCAATGTAGCTCCTCAAACAATTCCAAATTTGGAAATGCCTGTTCACAAACAACTCATTCAAAAAAAACTTATGTGTCTCTCTAGCTACAACTCTGGCTCTAACTGGTACAGGTTGTGGCTTAGGCTCACTTATGGATCTCTGTCTCATGCTCGTTTGATAAATCTTCGAACCTATAACAGATCATCAATTCCATCAATTCCCCCCTTGTCTAATACAAGGTGAGAAGATGAAGTACTCTTTATCACTGCAAGGCTAGTCAAAACTTTCAAACATATCCTATGGTAGGACCTGTAAAACTTCTTCGTTGTTTTGGACAAATCCCAAGAAGCAATCCATCCAAAATTTGGTTTCTCTCTTACAATAGTCTTCTTTCTGGAACATCTGTTTGAATGGTGATTGCACTTTCCACAATGCTCACACAGGTGAAAATCAAAACACCGATCTTTCACATGTCCAAATCTATCACAAAGTTGGCATCAATCAATTTGGTTTAGAAAAAAATCCTCTAGAAATCTAGCACTACGAAATTGTATAGGTTTATAAAAATTAGGAATATGAAGAGATACATCCAAGACATCATTGTTGTATCCCAAACCAGTTCTATTTTTTTGTGTGTACAATTTCTTCCCACGGTCTTATAAAAGTTTTGGGAACTATAAGTTTCACAGTTGTATGCAAATGACTCTTGCATACCCTTGCTTGAACATTACTTTCTACTGCATCCAAATTTTATTTTGAAATCACTTCATTACTCTGATCAATTCTCTGACTGATGATCAAGCTCAAACAAACTATTGTTCTGAACAAGAAAATGTTAATAATTTTTGTTTTGTAATTCATCTCACTGGAATTGAGATTTGAGTTGCAAAAACTTGATCTTCTCTTGTGCATTTTGCAAACAATTTCTAATGTCAAACAACGTGTCTTCGCTGATTTGGACACTTTTATGAATTGTAGACAACATTAGATTGCTTAATATCTCTAACAAATCATTGATTTTCATCATTTTCTCCAACTTCCTATCAGAAAAGAAAACAACCTTGAAAAGAGCATCGACTACACTGAAAATGCACCCTAAAGTTCAATCTTGAATTTGATGAGTTAATTGACTCTATTAAAATTTAATTATTGACTCATTTGACATGGTTGACCCCCTTATTCAATTTCAGGTAGGTCATTTTACAATAAATCTTCCAAAAAGTACATTAGACCCCTTAATTTATGAAAGTCTCTCTTAGATTAGACACACATCATCACCTTATTGTTTTATCACATACGTATGCCATAAATATAGTCATGTTCTAAAAACACTTTTGGAAGAAGGGGTGTTTAGCGAGGAGTTTAAGAACCAAAACAATTCTTTACCTAGCAATAAGCGCATATGTGTAGCTTCATAAAATTGCCCCTGTCATGGAAATTTACATCAAACACTGAAAATATTGGAGGTGGCCCCCTTTTACTGTGCCAGATTCAACTTGTCCACGGTGCAAAGGAGGACACATTCAACTTAGCATAAATAAAAAAACTGACAATGACGGGACACTGCTGATACAGTCAAATTGTGATTCAATGCAGAGAAAAATAATACGATGGATGCCTATCACAGTGGCATACAATGTTCTCACAACGTTCAAAAATATAGATGAAGCAAGCATCAAATATGATTATCTCAAAACTTCAATATTTTCAAAATAAAAGAGATACACATCAGTACTACGAGGCTAGGGTATCCATCTCTGTATGTGAATATTAACAAGGTTAGTGCCAAGAATTTCACCCTCTTCAATCGTTGTTCAAAATATATTTAATTCGTCCAGGATGCCAAAAATATTTGTTAACTTCTTAATGCGGTAAACATGAGTTGAGGGTTACTATGACATGACTCAACCTCGTAGATAACCTTAAGGAAATGGAACCGACAAAACAAGACCTTACTGACTTCCCTCAAGTGTTACAGGACCACTAGGTCTAGGTGCCCAACCCCTGAGTTAAGTTTGTTTTTCACTGACCTAGAGTCTCAGTCACTTCCATGACAAAGCCTCTATGTGACTTAAACCCTCTAGTCACTCCCATAGGTTTGCTTCCCAGCAACTGTAGTCTTTTGGACTCAGTTTTGTGCCAACGTTCCCGAGATTTGAGCTACTTTTTTAGGGATAGGATCCAAACCTTTGCCCAGAACTTAATGAAACTCCAAGAAATGATAAATAACATAAAGACAAAGCCTTTAGCACAAAAATTAATCAAGAACTTGACCTAGCCCAATCTAACCATGATAATCATTCCATAAAACACATTGAGAACATAAGACCTACAGGTCATGAATGCATATCTAAACATAGAGATATGAAACTTATCGGAGGTTTACCAAGAAGGATTAATGCCCTCTTACGATAGCTGCAATAACGCCTATTAGGTCACGCATTCAGTAACCATTCATTTATCAATCAAACATGATAAAATCCTTAAATTGGATTTGTCATAAAACCATGATTATAACCGACATATAACCAAATAAATAACAATGATAGAACAATCATTAAATCCACCTAATAAAAAGTAAATTTACTCATGAGATATGATGAGGAACTTAGCTCTTATTGACATCTACAAAATCAAACCAAGTCAGGGACTTTCGGGTACCACCCCACCATAGATTGGGTTGAACCAAATCTTTCTTTCAGCTAATCACCCTCATGCCATATTCTAAGCATGAATTTGGGATCTCATGGGATAAACCAATCCATAAACAACCAAGGGAGTCTAGAGGTTAAACCACCTCCACCCTCACACTATCGTGATCTCACCTAAATCGGCCCCGAGATCACAAAACCAAACCGAGTTTGGATGCTTCAGAATTCCTACACCATCCCTTGAGGAATTTTCCTGTCTCCACCCACCTGTTGAGGGCTTCGCAGAGAAAACCATCTCCACCCCCAACCCTTGGGATTTTTTGAAGAGCACCTCACATTGATCCAAAACCTTCCGACAATCCAAATCTCAACCAAGAATGAATCCCATCACACCATGGCTATTCAGATATGGTAAGACAAGGCTAAAAACACAGTCGAAACCCTGCAAAACCCATGTCAATGAAAACAAATCAACCAAATACACACATGCATATACCATGCATGCATGAACCAGCTAGGAAATCATATATACAACTTGTTACTTGGAAGCATTCTTGTTTAAACCACTTGAGCTAACCTTTCCTTGCTTGAACCTTGCTTTCTTTTGCTTTCCTTGTCATTTGTTTGCTTTCTTGCTTTCCTTCTCCTCTTGGTGCTCTTCTCCTCTCTGAGACTAATTCCAAAACTGAATTAACAAAAGGCTAACAAACAAAAGATGTGAACTAATCCTCATAAGGTTTTTTATTATTGATACCTCAAATTTTTTCATTTTCATCTATTTTCGTTTAATTTCCTACTCACATGCAACATGTGACCTTTCACCTTCCTTTTCTCCTATTTTCCATTATTTTCAAAAAATAAAATTCCAGTAATACTTTTTTTCCTTTTCAAATCCTTTTCCAATTTCCCTTTAGCCATAATAAACAACAAGTGATGCTCACTAGGATACTTTGCCCAAAATTTAGCTTGGAATACGTGTCCCATGACCTTGGTCTTATTTTTCATTTATTAACTTTATTGCATGAACTTTTAACCTGGGGCTATTACACTTTGGTGCTCTTAAAATAGTAAAAGGAGCTTTAGGGCTTAAGGTAGAACTCTGATGGCTGAAGGATTGAGGAGGATGGGCTTCAAGGTTTCTACATGCGCTCATGCACCCTAAGGAAGAAAAAAATCAAGGCAGGGTGCATGTTGCAAGTCTGAAGGGCGAAGGGAAAGGCTTCGGGCTTCACAAGTGCGCTATGCGCTCAAGGGGGAGAGGGAGGGCGCATGGCACACTCTCAAAGGTTGATGGATATGGCTTTATGCCTTTGGGGTGCACTTATGTTCCTAAGAGGCCTCAATAAGGGTGCATGGTACACTCTTGAAGGCTGAAGGCTGGGGCTTCATGCCTTCGGGGTGCACCAGTGCGCTCAAGCAGTTCAAGAGTGCACATGGCGAATTAGGGAAGGTTGAAGGATTGAGATTTGGGTCTTCGAGGTGCGCTAATGCACTCAAGGAGGGAGCAATTCTTCGAATTGAAGGAATGCGCTCAAGGAAGACTTAGTCAATTTGGAGGGTGCAATCCGGAACAAGGAAGAAGATGCGTGTTTTTGGAGTGTCATCAACTCTCCAGGAGGGCGTAGGGCGCACTTCTAAACAAAAAAGGGTCTCCCATCAAGGCTACTGAGTGTGCCCATGTTCTCTTGGCCTTAATGGGCTCACTTTAAAACCATATTTTGTCTAAGTCTAGATGATTGGTCATGCGTTGAACAAGATGAGTTATAGGCATAAAACCATGAGCGACACATACTAACTCATCGAGAAAAATTAGAAAAGATTGATCAACAATGAATATACATCAAATCACCACTTTATGTGCATTCCCCAAGTACAGACAGTGAAGTGTGTGTGATTGCGACCCAAAAGTGTCGTTTTACAAAAACAAAGGTGCTATGACCATGAAATGCATACAAGGATGTTCTAATCAACATGACGACACTTAAGAACATTCAAGAATACTTGAGACATATCTAACAACACAAAACGACACTTGAAGACCAAGGCAACATTTGATACGGCAATAAGGTAGGATCGAAAATGTGAATGTGGTGGCCTAAAAGTGGCCTCCTAAGGAAAAATCATGAAATTAATAAAAAATGCCCTGTAGACAATTTTTTAATATTATTATACTTTTACTATGTTCCAAAATATTTATTAGCACGATATTTAATAATTTTTTTAATATATTATTTCTGATCTTTTACTTTTACGGAAATCCCTCGTTATATGGCACTTTTATTAAAATATATATATATTTTGAACTTGCTCATGATCAAGCTTTTTTGTATTTCTCAATCTGTTTCCATTTTGAAACGGGGGTGCTGCTAGCCCACAATTCACGCCTATATAGCATCACTGGACAAAATAGGAGTCTAAAAAGCACTTTAATTGTTTTCCAATCCCATAACTCCGCCTCTCTACATTTGTATTGAAGATCATATAATGATTTCCACCCTCCTAAAAATCTCTTCTTTTTGCAGCCGTCCCAATTAAGTTTGTTGTTGAAATCAATCCCAAGATATTTGTACTCATTTATTTCTTCAATAATGTTGCCTTCAAAGAAGAACATATGTTGGATTTTCTTCCTTAAAAAAAGAGAAAATCATTATTTTGGTCTTACTGATATTGACTTGCATCCCCACTGCTCTACAAAAATGCTCAAGGGTAGATAGGTGCATTTGAAATCCATGGTACAAATTAAAAATCAACACAAGATCATCAACATACAAAATAAGCTTTATCACAGGCTCCCCCAATCGAACACCATCTCCACCTTGTAGATTTTGCCACTCTTCCAGTTTATCAATATATGAACCAAAAAGAGCAAGGAATAGAGGGAAACCTTGCCTAACTCCAATGTCACTTATAAAACTTTCTGAAATACTTGACGAGGTTCTAATTTTGACTTTCACCTCTTCTTAAAGTCTATGGACAACGACTCTATAATGCAAAGGAATTTCAATTTCTTCCATTCTACACCACAACTTATCTCTAGGGACTGTGTCAAATGCGTTTTTGAAGTCAACAAAGCAGCAACATACTTATTCTTTCTTGCCTCAAACCTTTTTAATAATGTGTATCAACTTGATACCATGATCCAATGTAAAATATTTTGTCCTAAGATTTTCTTGTCGTTTTGCCCTCTTTTATTTTACTTCTGCCCACTTATTGATTCTATTTTCTACCATGCTACTGAAAAGATTTGCAAACAAACGATTGATCATAATGGTTCTATAATTGGAAGGATTATTAATGTCTCCAGTTTTAAAATGGGTATTGCTAGGCTAGTTGTCTAGTCTCTCGTGAATCCTTGCTGAATGATGTTGTTGAATATTTCCATGATGTGCGGTGCAAGATTGTTCATTTCCCATTTTAGATACTCTGCTTGAAGTTCAACCAAGTCCTTTGCCTTTCCTATTTTCAGCTTCTTAATTCCAATCTCCACCTCCTGTAACGTGAAGAGATTTGTAGTTGTGTTGATCCTGCGGGAGGCTCAGCCTCTGATTATTTTTCATAGAGTTTTCTTGCATATTCAAACCATTGATTGGCTGTATATTATTTTTGATTTGCTTCTTCCTTGGTTGAAGTTCCTACCAGAAAATATTTGGGTTATTCCTACCTAGATATATTAACTCTTCTCACCTGGTTTGCATGAACTATTTTTTTTTTTCCTTTTTAGTATTTTCTTATATAACTTTACATTCATTTTCTCCTTGCCATTTTTCATTCCTCATCAAGCCAAGCATTTATAGGAAAACAATTTGATTCTGATTTCCTATTTTTTTTCTTTTTTGCACTTATCAAGTGCACTTTGAATTATATTTGTTAACTCATGATTGTTGAAGCTTTGAAAACCAATTTTCTCCTTTTGAATTAATCTCTATAGCATTGTATTGAAGATAGTACAATTTTCTTGTGTTAATAGAATTTCACCCCTTGATAATGATTGCCGAGAGCATTGGGTTTTCCTTCTATGATGCCTTTCTTCTAACCATGACAACTCTATATAAAGTGGGTTATGATCTGATTTTAAATCCCAAATATGCTTTCCAATCTTAACTTTGTCTATCTTTTCTATCAAGATTTGTGAGAAAAAAACATAGTCAATGACACTTACCCCATTGTATGTGTTGCAAGTGAAGTTCCCATACCTTTACCATCTATCTAGACCATTGCAAATAATTAAGTTGAAAGCACCACACAGTGTAAGCAACTCCTCTCCAAAATGATTGCTAACTTTTTCATCTTCTTAACATCTCACCCATTGGGGATGCTCCTCTTCAGTGAGCCATATAGGATTATGATCTTCTTTGCAACAAAGAATACTAGCTTGTTGATTTGTTGTTCTAGCATTGAAATCTCCCACTAAAATAAATTCTCCCTGCTGAGAGTACATGTTATATACCTGGGGGGGTAATATGGGGTACCGAGGGAGTTACCCAAGGTAATAATGTAATAATGGGATGGACCATAGTAATAAATAAGGTGGTTAACCCATGTCATGTAAGGGACCACAAGTAGTTAATAATAATGTAAGGGGCCCATGGTATTAGTTGATGGTATGAGGAAACCATGGTAATGATGCATGGTATTGTATGTATGAGGCCTATATAGAGGCTAGAGACTCCACATGGAGAGATATGAAGAGAAGTATTATTGTATGAACAAGCATATGGCTTGTGGAGTGTTCTCCTTCCTTAAGGAGTGAATGTATGGTGTTGCCCTACCATAAGGGTTTGATAATAAAGAATCATTTCTATCTATTCAGATCTATCTTATTTCTTGGGTTTATTTCAATTATCTTATCAGATCTATATTATTTCCGGTTTAGATCTACAACATCCGTTATATACCTAGGGGGGTAATATGGGGTACCAAGGGAGGTACCCAAGGTAATAATGTAATAATGGGATGGGCCATAGTAATAAATAAGGTGGTTAACCCATGTCATGTAAGGGACCACAAGTAGTTTATAATAATGTAAGGGGCCCATGGTATTAGTTGATGGTATGAGGAAACCATGGTAATGATGCATGGTATTGTATGTATGAGGCCTATATTGAGGCTAGAGATTCCACATGGGGATATGAAGAGAAGTATTCTTGTATGAAAAAGCATATGGTGTGGAGTGTTCTCCTTCCTTAAGTAGTGAATGTATGGTGTTGCCCTACCTTAAGGGTTTGACATTAATAAAGAAGCATTTCTATCTATTTCGATCTTGTTATTTATTAGGTTATTTCTATTATCATAATATTTTCGGTTTAGATATACAACAAGTGGTATCAGAGCTATATTTCTGGGTTAGATCTACAACAAGTGGTATCAGAGTACTTTCTTGGGCACAAAAGTGGATTTTTTTTTTTTTTTTTTTTTGGCAGGATTTCAAGGACGACGAGTTTGCAAATCAGATCTGTATGTTTTGGTTAAAGATATGCAAAATCTGATTACAGATATGTATTCTTTGTGAAAAAATAGCCGATTTCAAAAAAAAATCGGTCAAATTAGAGTCCGGATGAAGGAGATATTGCTGATTTAAAAATCAGTGGGGTTGCAGACAATTTTTCAGGGCAGCGAGTTTTCGGCGCAGATCTAGAGGTCCTGGCATAATATCTACAAAATATAATTGTAGATATGGATTCTTTGTGGAAAAATACCCAATTTCAAAAAAAAAATCAGTCGAATAGGGGTCCGGATGAGGGAGATATCGTTGATTTAAAATCAGCTCTTTTTTAAGAAATTTTGGGTGACGACGGGAGAGTAGCAGCGCAGATTTGAAATTCCAGTGTCTGAATCAGGATTTCTATCACATAGGCAGATGCAGAATGGTTGTTCCATTTCCAAAAATAGGTTATAATAGAGATTCTGAGCAATATTGACGAGACTGTGACATTTTCAAATTTTCGCCAAGTAAGTGAATTTTTTCCAAACCATTCATGGCTTCTAGCAAGACATTTTTTACAGGGAATGATAATGGTATGACTATTGAAGAACTCATAAAGAGAAAAAAGCTTATATATGGGACACTTTGGAAGGATTCAATGTGGTCTAATTTACAAGAGGAGGCTGCCAAATGGTGGTTCTCACTTGACCACAAGCAGTTGACCAAACTTTCAGAGGAAGAAATTGAAAAATTACTTTTAGACAGATGGTCTCATGCCAGAAAACAAAATAAGGAGAAATATGTGGGTCTATTTCCTATTGATATATCCTTATTTCAGGTTCATGGGTTGATTCAGAAGGAGAAGATCGTTGTGTTTATAAATCCTAGTTGCAAGCATAATTTTATCAGTGTTAATTTGGCAAAAAAATTGCAAGTCCCAACAAAACACATTGAAAATACACAAGTGGATGATGAGGATGTTCAAGTGTACAAGGATTTGAAGGTTTCTATGGATAAATATGTGTTTCATGATGATTTTTATGCTTCAAAGATGGATAATATGGATATTGTTTTGGGATATCCTTGGATGGAATCCGTGGGTACTATCAATATTAATGTACAGAAGAAATTCCTGAAGCTATGGTATAAAAAGAAGAAAATTACATTACATGATATTTCCATCCATAAACAGGTAGAGCACGTGGAGGCTGAAGTAGAAGATGTTCAAGGGACTGACATATCAGATGATGAGCAGTTGATGGCCGACAATCAGACACAAACAGAGGCTGAAGCAGAAAAGGTTACAGGTGCTGATACATCAGAGGAGGACTTAGTGGTTGAAGTCATATTGGAAAAGAAGACACCACAATAGGCACCTCAGCAGGGTGAATTAAAGAAAAAGACATCGTGGGTTAAATCTTTAACATATCATCACCCACATCACCCCGCAAGACAACCATCAAGATGGCAACCAGTTAGTCACAAGGACAACAACCCCCACAAGATAGATAGTGAGAAACAAAGATCCACCTACTACACACAGAAGAGCTACCACGGTCAACTTCCATCTCAAGCGAGCGAGGCACCAGCG
>APFE030881852.1:94668-133095 GCA_000404065.3 Pinus taeda | reverse complement strand
AGAATCCTGCCATTAGGGCATGTAGATTCCAAGGTACTGAGGATTTCTAGATCATCTTTCTAGATAATGAGCTGAAGTCGATAGAAAATGATCTATCGTGGGCAAGCCCACAGCACAAAATCATAGATCAAGTTTTGAAGAAATATATTTGGCAAGGACTAACTCACGGATGGTCAAAATGGATGAGAGATGATATTTTGTAGATGAATGACTTATTTGCACTGACCTCTTGAACACATAACGACACAACAGATGGTTTGGTGACAATAGATCCAAAGTTAATACCCAAAAACTGGCTGAAGACTTTCAATGTGGTTCGATCAACTGTTAGGCAAAGAATTTCCCAAACCAGGTGAATGACAATGTTGTGTTCAAGAGTGGTTACAAAGTATGACAAACAGGCTCATTTTTCTCTCTTTTCCCCCACCATTTCTGGCAAGTACCTCTTTATTTTTGACAAGCTTGAGGAGGATAACATTTGCTTGTTTATAAGCTCATCCTTCAGATGAGTCCAACTTAGTTTAAAATTCGAACCCTAAGAAGGAGTGGTTCGTTCTTGTTTAAAATTGAACAGGTCCTTTACTGTTAAATTTTAACGAGTCCAGTATAAGAAAAACTCGGTGTTTTTCAATTTTAGGGAGTCAGAAGAAAAACTTAAGAAACTCCATGGGGCACTTTTTCGTAAATTTAGTCCCTCGAGCCTGAAAAAGGATAAAATAATGCGGGAGAGAACTCTATTGACCGTAATTAGTCAACGTATGTCTTTTTCGTAAATAATCCATTTCAGTCCGTAAAAGGGGTAAACTTATACTGAAGGGACGATTATTCATTTATTTTAACGAGTTCGAACAATCAAGTGCTTGGCAATCTTTTCAATTTTCGAGTGTCTAGAAAGGGCTTAAAGAGGATTCCAATGTTTCGCTTTTTCGTAAATTTTTGAAAGAGTCCGAAAAAGTGATAAAAGTATGCTCTTTGTTGAAAAATGATCAATTTTCCCGAAAAATTCAATATTCTGCACAAAAATTCGAAATATTACACATACTTGTTTAAGATAAATAAAAATATTTTAAAAAATTTACCTTTTTAAAGTGAAAAGTAAATAAATTAAAAATTCATTTATTCGAAAAAACTTATAAAAAGGGCTTTTCTAACTTCATTTTTACCATTTGAGTTCACAGTGAGAAGTGAGAGCTTTTGGGTAAAAAAGTTCCTGTGAAGATTCTGGAAAATCCGTCCGTCAGAATTGAAAACCGTCATCTCCAGGTAATCCACGTCCTCCTTAACTTGCATTTCATTCATTTACATTTTGTTTTTAGGCTTTAAATTTGATTTTTAAAGGAAAAATAGGTTTAAAAAATCGTTCGCGGGGGTCCGCAGGTGTAACACGCAGGCCTTGCGGACCCCAAATTTTTTCGATAAAGAAAAAAGTCATGGGTCCGCACCTATTGCTCACAACCCGTGCGGACCTACGCACTGTTTGTAAGAAGCGAGTGTGGACCCCGCGTAATGAATTTTAAAACTTAAATTTCTCCATTTTTGCCCAAATTTTTTCAAACAAGCTTGTTCTAATATGTCAAAATGCTTATTTGGCGAGAACGCGAGCACAAGGATGTAGATTATGCTGCAATAAATCATATGCCACATTGCAGGTATTGAGAGCATGCAGACTGTATAAGTTGTGGGCCATTCAGGGCATGAGGGCTCAAGTAGACCTCTTGACATGGCTGGCAGACAGATGGAACATGTTAGCGCTTGGAATTCACCTAGGCTGAGATAGACAAACTCTCAAGGCTTTCAATAAAACTATATGCATGCTGGCAACAGTCTTGAACTAGATTTAATGATGGATAAGAGTCCTTATATCGTTCAATGAACATAGCATGCAAATCCTTTAAACAATAAATACAAGCAGACGGCAAACTTTCATACCAAGATTGGGCTTTACCTTCCAGAGTAGCCAAGAATATTTTCATCAAGCAATCTTCCGGAAAATCCACCTTCAACTTGCGAATATGCATATGAAATCTGATTAGATGAAGAGCAACATCTTTCTTACCATCATCATTGAATGTAGGCAAATTCCTTGACCAATCTACCTTTGGAATTTTATTTGGAAAACGAGGGATGTGATCTCGGCTCAAGGGAGCATATCTTCTTGCAATCTGATCCATCTTGAAAAGCTCAAAGCTACTGATCTCTCTGCAGTGAAGTCACCATGAAACATTGATCGCTAATTTCTCAGTGAAGGAGTCGCCAGTGAATGATTTCAGCCTTGTCAGTGTCCGATCGTTGTTCACCATCAATAATCAGATCTGAACTTGATACATGTACTGGGGGTAAAATGCAAATGAAATGCTATGTTCACAAGCTCACGGAGATCAACTGAAGCAGCATTTATCTACTAACGCTGATGTAAAACAAGAGCGTGTTCGAAGGCTACCTGGCGTATCTTCAGACTCCGTGTAAGACTTATGAAATTACACATCAATGAGCAAATTACAAATTTGTTCTCCCCAGTGGAGTCGCCAATATTAGTGTCGGTCTTGAATGCCCTCCATCAGTGATCAAATATGCTCTTACAAAGTTATTTTGAAGTGTCAAGGTCAAATTTTGTCATTTCAGTGAGTCTTCAAGCAAAATTTGGTCATTAGGCATTAGGTCTAGGGTTTGCTCTCACTCTTTTCAAAGTTTTCCAAATGGCGGGCTATGTCATCATTCATAGGGTTTTCATTATCATGTCAGTGTCTAATGAGTCATTTTACACCTTGTCCATGCTTCAGTTGTGCCTTGGCAAGTTCATTTCCCTCTCCTAGGGTTTTGAAGCCAATTTCTCTTGGATGGTCAAATCAATGGCAAAACTTGTTTCCTGATGTTCATACACCTTCCCCTATCCTTAAAGTACCATATCATACACTTCCCAACACTCAAATTCCCCAAAATCCTCATTTTTGCACAAACCCTAGTTTCTAGCTACAATCTGGCAATTTTCTAGGTTTGGCCTGTGATTTGCCCTTTTGGACCCCTTCCCCTCACTCAATCTCTGAGATTCCACTTTCCCCTGCTTCCTAACATCCCTCCCCACTCCCAAAAATTTCCCCAAGAATTTAGAAGCCCCCCTATCCCCTTCATTTCGCTTCATTTCGACAAAATTCCTTGTTTCACACATCGGGGCAAGTTTCACTCAAATGATGTTTCAGAGCATTCAGAGATGAATTTGGGGAAACTGAGAGAGGTTTTTGTCCATAACATGCCAAAGAATAAAAACCTCTTTCACTTTTTACACAGGTGTCATGGTTTGAGAGAAATGTCAAAATTATCGGCGAGAACGAAGGTGCTCCAAGGAAGGTTGGCCAAAACACAAAAACGAAAGAAAACACCCGATCCACTCCAAATTTTGGCCAAAGCCTCTTTGATGAGCATGGTACTTGATTGGGGACTCCCAGCCCAAATTTCAAGAAATTTGGAGAAAAATTTGTCATTTGTGAATTTTTTGTGCAATTTACAGGTTTTGCCAATGCAAGCGCCGCACCCCAAGCGAGACCATTTTGGAGGACTACTCAGAATTTTGAAAACTTGGCATTTTTGGAAAGGGCATGCAAAGAGAAAAATTACCAATACTTGGGAGAAGCCTGATTTTGAAATTTGAGCCTCCAAAAGCTCAAAATACATCAAAAAAATGACTTTCTGCCCACTTTTTGAGTTGCAGAAAGTGACCTTGGGAGAAATGGTTTTTGAGGGGGCAAAACAACTCTAAATTTAGAAATTCCACTTGGGATGGAAAGTAGACAGACCAAGCTTTCCAATGAGCCATCTTGCACCTGATTTGGACCAGTGAAACCCACTCAAAAGTTGCTGCAAAGGTGCGCGGATGTGAGAGCCAGGGGCGCGGATGTGAGAGCTAACTTTGCCAAAATTGACTGTTTTTGGTCAAAAAACACTGTTTTGACTATGGTTGATCATTTTTACTTGTAGATGATGGATAAATGTAATATTTTCATGGCACTTTGATAGATTTTACCTCTCTTTACTCATCTAGAAGCTTCCTTGATGTAAAAAGTGAATAATTAATGCATGAATCAGTTAGCTAAGTAATAGAGGCAAGTTGTTGAGCTGCCTATTATCTAGTGCTTAGTTTGGAATTAGTTCAAACTGCTCCTAGAAGGATGAGCTCGACCCCTAGAGGCAAGGGAAGAGGTTAGCTTGCCTATATTATGTGTTTTCTTAGTCATTTTCAGGGGTGGAAGCTTGTGGGAGAAAGCTTTATTGTATATCGTACATCTATCTCTGCAATTTAAAGAAAAGGAAGGCCAGGGTTTTGCAGACATCATTGTGGATTCTTGTGGATTGTTGTGTTGATGGTGTGTTCTCTACATGTTCTTGTAAGTCTGTTTATGTATTTCCACATCTCTCTTTTGCTTCTATTTGGACAGATGAAGTGGTAAAGTTTGAATTCATGCTTTGACATGCTCAGCTTTTTAGTTTGTTCAAAATTTATGTTTTCTGCTATCTAGAGAGGATTCAAATGGTTGTTTGCCCTCTTTAGCTCCTTCTCTATCATCCCTGATCATCCATCTTAGATTAAGGCATCAGCGCTCACTCCTACCTTGCCCCAAAGATTCCCCTGCAAAAAACTGTGCTCAATCCCCGCACCCTGAATTGCACTCCCTCCACTTGCTACCAAAAACCCAAAAATCTTTAAATCAACCCCCCTTATCAATTTACTAGCCTAATATCTTTGATCCTAATTGGTCAGCTTATCATATTGAAGATCTACCGAATCTGACCCGAGAGAGCCTTCTCATACCTCGTAGGGCTAGCTACGAGGTGAAATGGTTTGATGTAGCCTTGAGAGTTTGTCTATCTCAGCCTAGGTGAATTCCAAGCGCTAAAAGTTTCTATAGCAGTCCCTTCTACATTGGCAACTGCTTTAGCACCAAATGTCCCTTTGGCAATAGCTGTAACTATAGAAGTAACAGGTATAGGTACATCACAGGTAGGAACCTCAAATCAGAGCACAGAGGAGTTGATCAAGTCCATGGAGGAAATGAAGCTCCAAGTCTCTAAACTGCAAAAGGTAAAAGAGAAATTCATTACTTTAAAGAAAAAGTATGATGTGTCAAAATTCAATTTTGCCGAAGAGGTGAGAAAAAACAAAGGCTTGACTCAATAGGTTAAAACACTAGAAAAAGATCTTACATTTGAAAATCCTTTGACTGATATCAAAAAGATATTATGGACCAATATCATTGAATCAATCAATGATATTTGGTCATCAATTCAAATCATTTTTGAACAAATTGACTTAGTGAAAGTTGCTCTTTAAGAGATTGAAAAGACCAAAGAAGAACTAGGAAGGAAGCCTGAAGAAGCTATCAGGCTAATAAATTTTATAAATAGTAGAAACATGCATCAGTTGGAACAGTTAAACATTGAGGATAAGACTGCTACCATCCTTTAAATAAAGAAAATTTTGACCAAAAGGAGTCTAATGCAAGGCCTGGAATGCAAATGTCAGAATATGCAGGAAGACATAGATGAATTTATGGGGAAATTTGGCATCTTACAAAGTAAAGGACTTCCAAGTCCTTTAGTCATCAATGACAAGCTAATGAGGTAGGATGATTATGTCAAAAAATTATATCAGCAAGCTAATATTCAAGCCAGTTCATCTACACCCAAGGAATTACCCACAAGGAGAGTTCTCTATGATAGTGTGGAGAACCTTTTTTACATTGAGCATGAAGTAAGGCACCTGTTTTCAGTGCAACCAAATTTTGTAAAATACACAGAAGCAGATGAAATCTACAGAAAACTAACAAGGACAAGAATACCAAAAGATGATTGGTGGGCCGACATGACAGACATCTTATGATTTACCATGGTAAAAAGTGAAGTAAATTGAAATATTTACCATAGTCAATTTTGGTAAAAAGGATGAATGATGGTAACACAGGTAAAGAGTACCAGTCACAGGTAAAAGAGTATCAGTGAAAAGCTAAAATCAATTAGCTAGCACAAAATTATGAGCAAGACAGTAAGATGCATATTCATAGGACCGGCCTCCAGCTCATTCAACAAAAACAGGGACAACAAATAAGTAGTTCACATTCAGTTTCTACTTTCGAGATTATCTGTCTCTACATTCATGTAAAAGATATTTAGTTTTCCTAGAATTTTTCTCTCTTAGTTAGGAGATATTTTGATGTAAATTTTGTATAAGTACTTTCTTTTTCGAAATACTGTGGGTGGATTCTTAGACATTTCTGTAGACACCTTATTTTGGAATAGAAGTGTTGTTCAACAACTATTGTATGGCTGGCTGGACAAAGTAATAAAGCAAAGGACTTTTACAAGATACTTTGTGTCAAACGAGAAACAAATAGGTACTCTATATCTTATGTTTTTACAGTTTTCTGGTTTAAATATTCATATGTGTTTCATATCTGAATGATAAACGTAAAAGTATATTTTAGAAATAGCTTCACTGCATTCTGTCTTTAAAATCGTTTATTTTCTTAATGTTTTCTTCCAAGCTATTATAGGTAGGGAATTCTTAATTGCTCCCTGCTTTTATAGTTTATCATTGTGACCATTTAACAAAGAATTCTTAATTTCTTTTTGTTAATGAACACCCACTTTCACTCATTTTGAAATTTGTTGAAGGATTCTTAATTGTCCTTCCTCCCTTTTCAAGACCATTTCACCCTTTTAAGCTATCATTTGTCTTTTGTTTAGCTATCTTGCCTCGTGAAACCTCCTTTGTTAAATCAACCTGATCCAGTTAAGCCATCTTCAGTTGACTCTGTAGCCCAATGGCGTGAAATACCTTTTTCTATCCATCTGCTTCTGAATTCAACCACCAAACAAAATCAAAACCCCCAAAGATTTCATAACTAGCCTAATATCCCATAAGGAAAGCTAAATCATAAAGAGAGAGCCCTCTCTGAGTACAGATTGGCTAGATTCTGTACTTAAAAGATTGTTTTGTGCTTACCTCGGACCCCTTTCCTTCATCTAACAACTTGAAGGAGAATCTGAGTGATAACATAGTGGCGACTCCACTAGGGAAGGACAATTCCTCAGTCAAAACAAATCTTTAAGAAAATTTAAACCTTAAATCTAAAGAATCTTAAAGAAATCATAGAAGTTTTTTTTTATATCTATTAAGAAAACCAAAAGACAAAACCTAAAAATTTGGCTTCAGAAAGGACTCGTTACACTAGAGCTAATCCTGATCCAAATCCACCACAAGTGTTTGAGAACCCTAATCTAATCCCTAGAATTCTTAGAAGACAAGAAAGTTTTGTTAGTCCTCGACCCATATTCAGATCCTCATCTTGTCCTGTTAAGTGGATTTACCTTGAAGACCTACCCTTTGATGAGTACTTTGGAACCTCTTTGTTTAGGACTTCATCCGATTCTGAATTAGTAGACCTAGTCCAAGACCCAGAGTTCATCCGAGAAATAGAAATCCAAGCAGCCAATTTGTCAATTGATAGGCATTTGCAAAACTCACCACAATCTAATCTTACCATTGAAGGAACCCCTAATCCCTCTATAATCACTTATGTTTCTGCAAGCTCATTATCATTCCCTCATATCTCTCAACCTCAAACCACTCCAAATTTGACCATCACCTCTAGCTCTCCATCCACAACTCAAACATCCACTGTTATTCCAACCCCAGCTTTTGTTTCACCATTACCAACAACAATGGCCAACATATATGCCCCCCTGGTACTACCAGGAAACTTAGGTGCCATGCCCCAGGACTACCAAAGTAAGATCACTACTTTTGATAGTGCTGGAACCTATACAACCCAGCAACACACTAAGAAGATGACTGATTATTTTGAAATTTATGAAATAGATACTAATGGTATCCAAATGAGAATATTCATTCAAAGTTTATATGAGGAAGTTAGAACCTGGTTCAGAGGCTTAGTAGAAAATAGTATAGACAACCTAAGAACTCTCTATCAGCAATTCCTGAATAGGTGGGAGAAAAGGAAAGACCCCCTTCAGATTCTATCTGAATACGAAAACCTAAGGAGAGGACCACAAGAAACTATGCAGGACTATTGCACTAGATTCAACAATGTGTATAATGTCATCCCGCTAAATCTTAGACCCCCACCTGGTTTAGCCTTAATCAAATTCCCAGATGGGTTTGATTCTGATATGGCTTTCTAGCTAAGAGAACGAAACCCCCCTACTTTGGAAGATATGCAAAGCATAACAGTCAGTGTTGAAGCCAACCTGCTATCAAAAAGAGCCAAGGCTAGGAGTGAAAGGAGGACACCATTAAAGGAAGAAAGCTCACCCTTTGAACAAAATATATATGCCATAATTAAAGGAATGGATAGACTAGGAGATAGAGTGGAGAAGATTGAAAGGAAATCTCCTTGGGATAGCCAACAAGCCAATACAAGGAGAAATCCTAATTTCAGGAAAAACAAAAACTCGAACACAGGAAAGAATGGTCCTGACCAAAACATTAGACCCCCTTTCCAAGAGAACTATGCAAAAGCTTCCCACTCTGAAGACCCAGAAGAAGATACTCAAATTAATTTGATGGGGCTTGATGATGAAGGAGAAGTTTTATTAACCCAAGATGATTAAGAAGCCCACATGCTTAAACAATTCCAAACTCAATTAGGGGAATCGTTCAACTTCAGGGAAGGATATGACACAACCATCTTTGAGGTGCACAAGTAGTGCAATCTAAGAAGTAGGAGAATTGATGTCCCTGAAACAAACAAGCAAACGGTTCCAAATCAGCCCAAAAAAGGTAAGATAGTAACCACACCCGTGCATATTCTTTCTAGATCAAACACTAATCTTTTTAACCCCATAATTGAAGATGTATCTGATAATAAACCAAACAATAAAAAACCCTCCACTCCCCTTCCTTCCAAGGGAACTGTGGAAGAAACCCCAAAGGTTGATCTAGGAGAAGTAGCAAATCATGATTCTACTCCTGAAAAGGAGAAAAACATAGAAAACAATGAAAATAGAGAGAATACTGTTGTTTGAAATCCAAAAGCCCAAATAGAAAAACCCTTTAATCTGGAAATAGAAGTAGGTAAGCTAAAAATTTCTGTCCCATTATCTGAATTAGCTAAACATGATGCCTACTGAACTCAAATCAATAGGTCACTAAAAATGACTAGAATTGAAGACTCAATTAATCTTTTTGATGACCCGCCAGAATTAATCTTTGGCCTAGAAATGAATGGAAAACCATTGGAAGGAGGAATTCCTCGCTTTCATGTGAGCTTAAACATACATGATAAGATTCTTCACAATACCATGTTTGACTCTGGGGTATCTCATAATCTCATCCCCAAGTCTATAATGGAAAAGCTAGACCTAGACATCACTAGACCATACAAAGATTTGTTTTCTTTTGATTCTAATCAAGTGAGATGTTTAGGACCGATAAAAGACTTGTGTGTCTCATTAGTTCAATACCTTGCAAAAACAATTTTAATGGACATAGTGGTAGCAGATATACCACCCATATATGGCATGTTATTGTCCAGGTCCTGGGGTGCTAAGCTTCAAGGATATCTTCAATTGGATATTTCATATGCCACTATATCGATTTTTGGACAACCAAAGAAACTATATAGAGAAACATTGATGAAATACGTAGTAAGTAGTCAGGAAAGACCCCAAAATTTCCCCATCTATTTAGTACACTCTAATATGGATTCGTTCATTCTTTACAATGTAGAAACCAGTCCTTCCAATACTTTAGAGGTTTTAGCAGCAAAACCAAAAGAAATTGAAAAATAAAAATCTAGTGTTCATATTCAGGAAATATCAGACAACAAAGAAAAGTCAGATAAAAATAAAAACCCAAATCCCACGGTTAAAAAAATTCCTACTACCCCAGACACAAATTATGAGCATGAAATCCTTTGGCATTTAGAATTTGATGTCTCAATCAATAAACTAGGGGCAGAAGCAGGAGTTTGGGTGTACAATTTAGAAAATAATCATGTTGAAGGCTATGCCTACAGATTAAATTTTTGATACCAATAATATGGCAAAAAATGAGGCTCTCTTGTTGGGTCTTAAACTTGTTAAAAGATTAGGAGCAATTAGGGTGCCTGTCATAGGAGATTTAGAATTAATAATTAAACAGATTAAAGGAACTTACTCAACTAGGGATTCTAGACTAGGATATTATAGAGGAACATTCATAGAAATCCTCAACACTCTTTGGAAACCCAGCTTGCAACTATCCCTAGAAAACACAACATGAAAGGCCACAGCCTGGCCATGTTTTCCAGCACCTGTAAATTACCTTTTCAACCTAATCAACAATATACTACTGAGATTAGGTACAAACCAGCCATCCCCGACAATTTGAAGAACTGTCAGGTTTTTGATAGTGATGAGCAGATCAATAATTTTTTAACTTTAGATGAAGAGTTTTCTAACATCAACATAGATGTTGATACAATTATTAGTTCCAATCAAATAAATAAGGTATAAATTAATATTTTAGAAGAAAGTTCAATAAATATGCTTCATCCCACAAAATTCACAAAAAAAGAAATCCAAGATCTGAAACAAATGGGCCTAGATGCAAATAATTGAAGAAGAAACAAAGGTTATCAACCTAAAGGACAATCATTTACCCAAAGGGTTGAATCCTCTAGAAGATTTATTTGACTCTAATGACATTCCAAAGAAACCTAAAATGGATCCATTAAAAGCAGATATTGAAGAGTACAACTTAGGAACACAGGACAATCCAAAAATGATAAAATTTTCAAAATCTTTAACTCTTGATCAGGAGCTAAAGTATGTTGAACTTATGAGGGAATTCCAGGATGTATTTATCTGGAGTTACGAAGATTTGAAGTTCGATGACACCTCTATTATTCAGCACACTATACCTCTGAAATAAAATCAAAAGCCCTTTAAATAGAAACTCAGAAGAATTAACCATATGTTATTACCATAAATTGAGAAAGAAATCAAACGTATGTATGAAGCAGGGATTATTGCCCCTATTAGATTTTCAGAGTGGGTGTCTAACTTGGTACCTAATAGGAAGAAACTTGGGGAAGTAAGATTATGTGTTGATCTGAGAAATGTAAATAAGGTTTGTCTTAAAGATAACTATCCTTTGCCTAAAATGGATCATATTCTGCAAAGGGTAGTGGATTCTTCTAGAATTTCACTTTTAGATGGGTTTTCAGGATATAACCAGATCTTGATTCATCCTGATGACCAAGAGAAAACTGCTTTTACAACACCATGGGGTACTTTCATATACATCAAAATTCCATTTGGACTAAAAAACGCATGAGAAACCTTCCAAAGAGTAATGGGCATTGCCTTTGCCAAAGAAATTCATGATTTTCTTGCTATATATCTAGATGATCTAACTATTTTTCTAAATCAGATCAACAACACTTGGACCATCTTAGGCAAGTCTTTTTAAAATGCAGAAAATATGGCATTTCTTTGAATCTAAAAAACTCTTGTTTGGTCTGGAGGAGAGTAAAATTTTAGGTCACATCATTTCCAAAGATGGAATTCGAATTGACCTTTCCAAGATCGAATCTATTCTATAGATACCTCATCCAAGAAGTATTAAAGAACTTCAGGCTTTCCTAGGGAAGATAAATTTTTTAAGACGATTTATTTCTAACTTAGCTGAACTCATTAGATTACTAAATAACATGCTAAAAAAGGATTCAAGTATCAAATGGAAAATATAGGCCAAGCATGAAGAAATCAAAATGGCCTTGACCAGAACACCAGTCCTCACAAGTCCACAATTTGATAGAGACTTCATCATTTTTTCTTTTGCATCAGAACACACCATAGCTGCAGTTTTATTACAAAAGGATGATCATGGATGTGAAAAACCTATAGACTTTTTTAGTAAAGCACTTAGAGATGCATCATTAAAATACAAAATAATGGAGAAATAAACTTTTGCATTGGTAAAAGTTATTAAAGATTTTAGAGTCTACATATTATACTCTCATGTGATAGCTTATGTTCCTAATGCAGTTGTCAAGGGCATCCTAACTCAGGATGGAATTGATGGTAAAAGAGGAAAATGGATAGCTACCATCTTAGAGTATGATATAGAGATAAAACCTACCAAGCTAATAAAAGGTCAAGGATTGGCCAAACTCATGGTAGAAACTAATTTTCAACCCCTAGACATAAATGAACTGGAAAACGAGCAGGAGATGGCAACTCCACAAATCAGCTAGGCCTTTTCAGACTCACCTTGGTATGTTGATATAATTTATGTTTTACAAAACCCGCAAGCTCCTCCAGGGTTATCCAGAACCAAGAATAGGGTTTTGAAAATGAAACTTCAAAGTTTTGCATCTTAGATAATACTCTTTTTTGAAAAAATCATGAAGGAATTTTGTTCAATTGTTTATTAAAAGAGGAATGTGACAAGGCTCTCCAATAATTTCATGCAGGAGACTGTGGTGGACATCTTTACTGGAAGTCAACTACAGACAAAATCCTAAGGGTTGGATTCGATTGGCCAACCTTATTTGCAGATGTGAAGAGATTTGTAACTTCTTGCCATAAATATCAAATCTTTGAAGGCAAAAGAAAAATGTTACCTTTACCCTTAAAATCCATTTCCATCGAGAAACCTTTTCAACAATGGGGTCGTGACTTCATTGGAGAAATTCATCCACCCTCTTCTGGCCAACACAAATGGATACTCACTGCCACTAACTATTTTACTAAATGGATAGAGGCCATTCCTTCTAGACAAGCCAATGACATTGTGATCATAGGTTTCCTAGAGACCAACATTTTTTCCAAGTTCGGTTGTCCCACTAAAATCATTACTGATAATACTACAGCCTTCAAGTCAAAGAAAATGACTAATTTTTGTAACAATTATCACATTACATTGGGCCATTCCACAGCCTACTACCCTCAAGGAATGGACTGGAAGAATCTTCCAACAAGAGTCTAATTAATATTATCAAAAAACTATTTGAAGAAAATAAGAAAACTTGGAACAAAAAATTGATCAATGATTGGTGGGTAGACATGCTTACAACCAAGAAATCCATTGGAACCAGTTCCTATGAGTTAGTGTATGGCATGGAGGCTATTTTTCCTTCATCATTAGGGGTTCTTGTCATGAAAATACTCCAAGAAGCTGAAGTGGAACCTAATAATATACAAAGAAGGATAAACCAAACTATCCATTTGTAGCAAACTAGGGAGGAGGTGTACCAAAGATCCCAAGTGTTGCAGGAGAAACTTAAGAAGGTATTTGACAGAAGAACCAAGGCAGAAGATTTCTACCTTGTAGATAAAGTGTCAAGATGGGGTTCAAGAAGAGAGGGCAAGGGGAAACATGGGAAGTTCGACTTCCTGTGGAAAGGACCATAAATCATCTTTCAGAGGAAACAATGCATATTTTCTTAAAGAGTTAGATGGTACAGAAGTAGAAGAAGGACCAGTCAATGGTCGGATGTTGAAGCATTACTTTGATCCTAGTTACTAATGTTACCATGCTCTTCACAGTACATATTATATCTTTTGTAATGTCATAGTGTTGATTGGACAGTAAGATTGTGAAGTTGAAGCCCGAAGAGAAGGCCCTAAGCTTCAGAAGCATTATTGTCATACATACAAATAAAGCAGCAAGGAAAGAGGAAGATTGCAGAGCACATTCAAAGTCATTCAGAGGCCACTGATTTACTTTCTTGACTTTCCACCAGGAAAGGCCATCCCCAAGTGGAGCCACTATTATGCCCCTATACCAATAGGTGTCATATATCATGATTGACTTGGTTTAGCTTTGAAATATGTTCATACCTTTACTTGTTGCAAAGGTTTTCCACATTTGTAAAAAATCAAAAAATAAAAAAAATGTAAAGAGGGTATACCCTAGAAAAAGAATCAAAGGGTGAAAAGAATAAAAAGAGGTCAAAAAATGAAAGAAAATGAACTCCAACGAAAAGAAAAGACTAGGAAAGTGTGCAAGTTTAAATGCCACTACTCTTTTACTTTTGTATAATAAACATTGTGTGCAGCTTGTCACCTATGCCACAATGCATGATAGTTAAATAGTTTAAGCTTGACTAGTTCATATTTTCAATTTCATGTTGTAGAAATAGAGAATAAATATCTGACCAAATAGTTTAATCTTGGCAGATAAGTAGATAGGTAGATGAATAAAAGGAGCTCAACAGTTTAATCTAAGCCCTTGGATGTAATAAGTGTAGATTTAGATAGGTATCACTATGTAAAATAAAAGAAAGTTTGAAAAGGGTTTGCCAGTCTAAGTGCACCCTAATAAAGAAGTGAAAATGCTAGGGTAAAGTAGGTAGGGTAAGTAGATGGTGGTTGCAGAAAATATATGTGGTGAATGATAAGTTTAAATGTTTAAATATTTTACTTTCATCACTAAGCAAAGGCATGTATCACATGGAAGGCACATCAAACAAGCAAAGTAAAAAATAATTAACTTCCCTACTCATTCCCCTAAAAATATTGACTAATTCCCTAAGTACCAAAGGTAATTACAAAAGTTAGAGGGGCTTAGAGCATTTCTCTGACTTTTGGAGGGACCGGACCCTCGGCCCAATAATTTATAATGCCTAAGTACTTAAGCCCAATCATCAATATTCACCCCTCTTCATAAGTTATTCATTTCCCTAATGAAGTTTTTCCTAAGTAAAATTCTATTTTACTTAGGAAAAATAAAACACTCTCCATATAAACCCTCATATTCACTTAGCCTAAGTTTTAAATGTGTATGCTAAAAATGTTTTAAACTTAGCGCACATTTCACATTCCATAAAGTCATATTAACCACTAATGTTTATTATATAATTCCCCTATATAACAACATTACCCACGCCCGTATTATTATATTATACAAAAACCCCAAATGTCTACATATCCCGCCCCGATGGTTAAATATAACCATATAAAGTCAATAAAACGAGATTAATTAGCTAATATGTAGTTAATTAAGAACCCAACCTCCCCGCCATGCTAATAAAAGAATTAATTAACCCTCACGATTAATTAATAACTTCAACCAATCACATCGCCCCGATGTAATTAAAAGATTTTAATCATGTCGGGCTCGCCCTCCGTATCTGTCAGCCATTTCGCCTCCCCGACAACTGTCTGATCGGATCCTGTAGATCCGTCGGTCATCGCGCATATCTCACAGGCCTCCGCAGTCGACCTTTAGCCTGTGATGGTGAGCGGTTTCATGAATAGTACATATGCTATTGGTGTGCTTCAGTATTGCAACAATAATGCTGCAACTCCTGGGACTCCCTTATTTACTTTTATCAACCCGGTAGTTTGTAACAAACTTGGAAGCGACGGTGATGTATGCACAAGTACTAGCTCTTGCCGTGGCTGTCACTTGGTCAGCTGGCACAAGTTCGCTAGGAGCTTAAGCCAACTTCTATGAACTCTTAGAAGAATATTTTTAACTGATGGACGAAAGCTAACTCAAAGGAGGCTAATCTACTTGCAGAAAGAAACTGAAAAGCTGAAAGGAAATGCAAACCCTAGCAAACCCTAATTTTACCAACTAGCCCTACTGATGAAAGAAAGAGGATGAAAGCTACTGAAAGAGATGCCATTGACTTATAGGAAGGTAAAATGCATGTCTAAGCTACTTCTACAGTTAAAAAAAAATAAAAAAAAAATAATAATAATAATAAATAAATAAATAAAAATAAAAATAAAATCTTTTTGTATTTTTGAGTAAGTTGTTAGAATTATCATGCATGTGCTTTAACTGTTTTTACTATGCAGAGGCGAGGTGAGGAATGGAACTGACGAGGCGCTTGCATGAGGTTGGGAAGGTGAGAAGAGGGTCTAAGGGGTCCCTAGCACCCTTCCAGAGAGTTTCACAGTGTTCGGATATCAAGAAATTGCTTTCGTGAGCTTCTACAGGAAGTCTGCAGGGGTTCTACAGGATGTTCTGTAATTTTCTACAGGATGTTCCGAAAAGAGGATTTTGGAGGGTTGATGGAGGAAAAATGGTGGGAAAGTGGAAATAGAGGTTGAATAAGGATGTTAAGGGGTCTAGGACCTGGTGAATGAGGCTAAGGAGCGATTGGATTTGTTCGAGGATGGAGGGAGCAATGATGCACAAGGATGTAGAAATTAGGGCAAAGTGAGAGAATGTGGCAAATGAAAGGCAAGAATCTGAGTTAGAGGACGAAGCAAGTTGCATGGATGGGGTAAGGATAGATGAGGAGGTATCACAGGTACTCTGCACGTTATTTCCCAAAACTGATCAAACAAAGACTATGCAAATCAAAGATCTAACTACTTTAACCTAATTTGACCTAGAAACCATAGGCATGATGCACAATAGTTTATTAGCAGCAAATCACATAAATCAACTATGGAAACCAAACAAGAATGGATCTGAGCATGTAATCACAACTGGAACCAACTTTTGCAACTAAGGATCTAACACTAGAAATTGCATGAAGAAGTAAGGTAGTGTTTTTGGTGGCAGCAAGGACAGCTTGGTCCCAGCTCATGGTCCCACTTAGGGAGAGGTGAGATTAGAGGTGCTTGATAGCCTTTTTATGAAGATATTCTCTGTTATTAACCTATCAAATCAATCTGAACATGAAAATCCTTTTTAATCATCAAAAGCAACCTAAATAACAAAACAAGATTTAAATCTAAATAGCAGATTTTATTCTAAGAATGCAGCAAAAACTCATAAAAGTAAACAAAGGAGGTACTGGGCACTTGGGTTGGGCCCAACCCCAAGAGCTACAGCCTCCTAAGAAATATTAGAGCTAGTGCAAAGCTGTATTCATCTTTATTGCTGAAGAAATAATAGTTACATCAAAAACTATCCACAAGAAAAAGCTTGACAATGTGCTGAAATGCAGAGCTAACCTACTGCCTAAAAAATGACTAAAATCAAACTGCCAATTAGCTAACTTCTGGCAACCCAAATGAGGCCCTAAGCCCTCTTATTTATACAAATTGAGGACCCCAACAGCCCTCCTAAACTTTAGGAACGCGACTACCAAAACTTGTAGTTAACAACAACTTTACTAGCCCTTGCTCAGCTGCCCTTGTGATAATTGATGTGGTGGCCCTTGAACTCCGAGCTGATGGTGGAGAATTCGAGGTAAGGGCCCATAAATGAAGGGGAGACCTTCCTACAAATCCTCTTCTTTGTTCTTCCACGAATTTGGCTGCCAAGTGCTCATTAAAACCTTTGATTTTGTCTCAAAATTGACCAAAAAACTAAACAAAGCACCCATTAGACTTGTTGGCATAATGACTAACCCAATTCACTCTATTAGCATAAATATAATAAAAAACATGCAATAAACTAATGAGAATGGTGGATTAAGTCAAATTAGGAGGTTGAATGAGCCCATATAATTATCCATTTTTGGGGCTCATTAGCTACGTGTCAAGCAGCGTATGGAATCACACAGTCTCACCCAAATACCACTTACCTCCACTAGTGGTTTGATGAAACCCGCTTACTGCCTCCCGCTAAAAAAAAATGTCAAGTCACCTCCCTCCTGACGCCACTTGTCCATATCCCGAACCCGCCAAAAACTTTGACTTTGCATAAAAACAAAGTTAAACAGTTTTTCGTCCTTATTATGAAAGTGCATGCATCCAACCTAAATGTTGAATTCCACCAGCTTGTACACCAACCATCAGCCACCCTAAAACTTGCAGTTCAATGCTGCTCCAGTGCACCATTTGCACCCAATGAACCTGCACTTCAATGTCTGTCACTGAAAAACAGGTATTTACCAGTTTCCTTCCAGAAACCCTGTAAATACTTGATTTCCTTTGCAATTACTTTGAAAAACCCAAAATTCATTATAATTTAGTTGCTAAATTTAGAATTGAAGATTCCCAGGACCCTCAGTTTTCACCAGCTCTACTTGAAAACCCCATTTTCCTATCTGAATCCACAAGAACCAGAATGGAAACCCCCGTGACCCTCAATATAATTCCTATCATTACCCCCCATAGAGATTTGGATTATCTGCCCTTAGAAGATAAAGATTTTCAAATAAAATACCTTGAAACAGAAGAAAGCTCCATGAAAGTATTTTGCTAATGCCGAGACAATTACATGAATTGCTTTGATACCATAGGACTTTGGGAATCAAATCTCCCAAGGTACATGCTCCCCTCTGTGTGAATTTTCCCTGACATTATCCATCAATGTCACGCCAATTATAATCCCACCCTCAAAGCAATAATGTCCCCCATTCAATCTGTTCTCTTCACAATTACTCCAGATTCAATCAATGAAATGCTACAGTTTCAGCCCAGTCAAGATCTCACCCCCATTTCCCTTGGAGAATTACTAGATAAATCATCTAAATTGTCCGAGTCTGAACTCAGTCACCTTTGCTAGACTTTTATGGATAAGTAGCATCAACCCAAAGATTCTCCTCCCTATATGTCATCTTTCTTCACACAGATAGTTAAAAATATAGTCAATATGCTAGCTGCAGTCATGGGTTTCAATACTAGTGAATATGTGGATGAATTGACTCTAGTTTTAATGTCCATTTTTACCCTTGGTTAGCCTCCTACCGTCCAATATAACTATGCTTCTTTCATTGTCGAGAAAATCCATGACTAGTTAATGAGGCTAGAAAATGAAAAGGTATTCAAGTATTCTACATTCATATTGTTGGGCTAATTTATTGACTAAATTAACACAAGTATTTAATTATCAATCCGGGTTTGTAAAACTTGGATGCAAATCCACTGTATATGGACATAAGGTATAATCAAGTTTAGAAGATAAAATTTGAAAACTAAAGAAGTGCATATTACAAATATAGCCTACACTAATAATTTCAATTCACCTTGCAATGAAGGAAAGTTGAAATGGCTCTTAACTTAAGAGGTCAAATTTTTCCTCAATTATTACTTGATGAATATAAATTAGAAACCATGAGCTTTCAATAGCTTAATATGGACAAATCATCAATGAAGGGAGGCTCTTAACTTAAGAGACCTTTGGTATTTCCCATCATAATTTATTCACCATAATGCTATCAATTGAAGATTGAAAATTCATAAGAGAAACTATTTGCATGTAATCAAGGAAAAACCTAGTTTCAATCCACCAAATTAATAGAAGGAGTGTTCAACTTGAACACCTTGGTATTCCATTTTACTAAAGTGATGAACAAACTTAGATTCAATAAAATACATCATCACACATCAACCATAAACCAATCTGAAGCAAAGCACATAAACAAGTCCTCAAATAACCAAATTATGGAAAATTAAACTAGTCTAACAAATAAGTGTACTTAACTTGGAGTGGGGGCCCTCCACCCTTGCTTTTCACACTTGAAGAAATCTCAGCTACAACAACTTCAGTAAATCAACCAAGTATGAACAACAAATTGGAATGAAACAAGTTCTTCAAATTAGCTCCCAACTCAAATTATACAAAAGTTACTTACAAATTCCATTGCCAAAAGCCATCAAAGTCTTGGCTTTAAATAGAGGTTTAATGAAACAAACTGATCTATATTATCTCTAACACTCATATCTATTCATATCCAAATATCTAAGTCGAACTCATCCAATTCATCCCAAGAAATATGGTCAATCCCATAAAATCTCAAAACTTCCCTATTTCCTAGGGATTTTTTGGTGACTAGTCATGTTTGACCAGCCTTGACCGGGCCTAATAAAGCTTGTTCTGGCTGAACCAAGTGGAGTTAGCTTAGTCCTAGTTCCCAAGCTGTCCATCCATGCATCAAAATCGAGCCCAAGTGTCCTGCAAACATGTCATCCACATAGCTATTACGAGAATTTCTGATTCAGTCCAAAATTGCACTTGAAACTCAATTTTCATAAAAAACTTCTAGAAATTGCAAAATTAAAATTAAACACCTGAATATGCATAAAATACATCAAAATGAGATGGATGTGATGGAAAATGGATGGAAAATATAAGGATTAAATAGGTTTCCCTAAGCAAAAATAGACCAAAACTGAGGGCCAACATCTCCCCCTTGCTGATCTTCAAGCATGTCCTCATGCTTGTCTTTGTCTCATTGATCTTCTGCCTCTGTATGCCGACCTCCTATTGATGTACCTATGGCTGATGTACCTGTGGCTTTTTCTCTTGAAGATGAAGCTACATGTAAAAAGGATATCTATGCTTTCATGTACTTCTTCTCTTTTCTTGTGGATGACATTCTTTACCAATATATCATTCTGGATGAGAAGCTTTAGAGAAGACAACAAATAAAAGCTGAATTTTGCAATACATTCTGACATAGGATCCATGTCCCTCTCAAATCAAAAATTTTACTCAAAGGATCCAATATCCAGTTGCCCTTACATCTCCCTAGGTGAAGCAAATTTTTTATGTCTAGGCATTCACTTTCAATTTAGCCACTGATTTACCCATGCAATCTACAAAATATGGGTTGGAAGAACCATAAAAATATCCAAAACATAAATGAATTTGAGAAAACTACACAAAATGAGCCTAATTAGGCTCATTCTGAAGAAAACCCATGTTTTCGTTTTTCAAATTTTAGTTTATTTTGCTCAGAAAAAGCAACGAAAAATAGTAGCTTCTCAAAATTGAAATGCATCCCTGAGATTGAATGATCATTCAATTTGCAATCAATTTTTCTTCAAATGTTTCTCCAGCATCCTGCTTACCTCTTGCTTATGCTCTCTAAACCAGGATTCCATTAGCATAATTTTTTTTAAACCAAGCTACTTTTATTTATGGGCATTTTTTTATCATAAACTCAGACAACCTTACAGTTTATACCATTGGAATCTAAATACCAAACTCTAAAAGCAGTTTTTTTCTTTTGTTACACACAAACCTTGCTATGCTATCAGTGAAACTCAAATGAAACACAAACCGTCATATTGATGATGAAATAATTTTATGAGGCCTTACTACAAATGTCCAGAATACGTGTTCAAGGATTTCCCTTATAAAAACCATTGTTGGCATCGAATTCTACATTGCCAAAGCCATTACCGAACCGACTCCATAGGCATTATTAACACCGCTCTTGGTGTATCTTTCTCCATACCCAGCAATCTTTGATCCACCAACGGGGTTCACAGACTCAATACAAGAACATTTAGGCACAGAAATTTAACGTTGAACTCCATTTCACAGTTAACAACTCATTCCCCATGCCTTATTTGTGCAAGCAAACTCACTGGTTGTGATGAACTGTCATGATTTCTCTGCAACGTGGCTCAATTAACCTGTGTTTTCCACTGTTAAATTGTATTTAAACATCCTACGGCCTTAATGATGGAAGAGTCTCAATGACGACAGTGACACTGGTAAATGTATTATCATATAACTGATGTTTTTATTAAAATATCCCAAGATTTCCTCAAGCATATCCACTGCATTAATGGAAATGAATCAGATTTTGGCTCTTACCGTTTTGCTCACGAAATATCTTTCTTAGTCCATTCTGCTTGAGCTTACACGTCAGCCAGATCTCCAGTGCCAATTTAATTAACTAAAATTACCTTTGCAAAGATTCATTTATTAAATTAATGGCAAATATGTGGCAATTGTTTAACACCAATATTTTTTCCTTGAAATCTGCTAACAGTTGGAGGCGATCTCTTACGTTCTTTCACGGGATATCTGGAGTCTAGTGGAGTGCTGCTAACATTGAGAGAATTACGCTCTCACCAGTGCATTATTCTTCTCACAGCTTGCTAATATATTCTACATTGTTGCTTCTGTCAAAACGTTTCACTTCTTTCAGCCATATGCTAATGGAATCTATTGTTTTCCTGAGCCTCTCAACGGCTGTGATGATAGCAAATGTATGATTCTGAGCTGCAACAGTGGCAGAGCTGTTAATACACAGAAGGTTTATGTCAAAACGTTTTTACCTGTTGACTATAGTTGTAGCTCTTGTTAAAACGTTTTACTTGCCACAAGGTTTTTTTCAAAACGTTTTTACCATTTTACTATTTGGTTGCTATCAGTTCTGTGTAACTACAACTCATGGGGTTTCAAAAGTGCTTAATTTTCTCAGTTTACAGACTTCTCCTCCTTTGACATACTCCATCACAAAATATATTTTCGTGTTGCTTGCCATGACTTCGTACAGCTAAACAAGGTTGGGATGTCTCACTAATCTCATCACAGAGAGTTCGCTTTTGATCTAATCCATCATGCCCACTTTGAGAATCTTTTAATGGCCACGCTTTCTCCCGTCTTCATGTTTCTTGCATGGTAGACCTTTGCAAATGTGCCATGCCCCAGTAGTTTTCCTAATTCATACTTTCCCATCAATATGCGATTACCATGAATCTGCACTTTTGCTATAGGCAATCCCCTTATGACAAATCAACAATCTTATTTTATACTACAAGCTAAAATCCCTGACCAAACCCTATAGGTAAATCAAAAATCAAAGTGGAGACAGAAAATATTTGTTTATTTCAATGAGCTTAACCATCTCCGATCAGATCATGGTTCCAATCAGCTTGCTCTATTATGTGATGATACATCCCATCCCAAAAGTGTTGCTTTGTATCATGCAACAATAAACACGTGACCTCATCGGTCCCCTGGAATGACGCTTCAACGTGCATGCACATCTTATTGCGTCCCCTGGTGCTGCCTTTCGACCAAATGAGGTCTCTTCCAAGATAATCTTCACTAGAATCTGATTTACAACGCACAGGGATGTACCTTTGTTTCCAATGCCTTTAGGCCTCAAAACATGTTTGAGCAGCAAAATTTCTATTGCAGGCAGAAACAATTGAACACGACATGTTCAGAAATTGAACAAAATTTCACCATTTTATACTTTGAAATCATATTATTGCAGGCCCATACTATGAAATCATATTATATCCTCCCGCCTCATATCATTTTCGTGTTCGCCACTTTTGTTATGTGCACAAAAATGTTATATTTCATACATTTCCTTTTCACATGTATTTGTAATATTCCTCATATTGCTCGTAATCTAAAGTTGTGTATGCACATGTATTGCCTTTTTGAGATATTTCTCATTTGCTATTATGACTTCTACTCTAAACAAACCTTATGTCATATCTTTATGTGCCATGATAAGGTTTAATTGTGTTGATTTGTATTCTTTACAATATGCACATCTCTTATATCTCCTATATTGTTTTAATATCGTTTTAATTTTAAAATGACCATTTAGGTCATGTTTAAAATTACTTCCATGATGCTAATTGCTTGGTTTGTTTGTGCAGGTTTCGACTTATTAAATCGTCACTTTGATCCATTTTTCTTTATGGAAAAATACTTAGGGTTAGGGTTATGAAATGAATATGGAATGTAGGAAATAAATATAGGTAAATAGAGAATGATATTTAGGGTCATGAAATGTTAGGGTTATGGAATGAATATAAGATGTACATATGTACATTGGATTAGGTATAGGGTAAATGTAGTAGGATGGACATAGGCTAATGGGTATAGATTGAGGAAAATGTGCTGAATATAAAATATGCATTCAGGTATTAACTCAATTTCAACAAAGTCTAAAAATTTCTACAAAAATGTAAATTTGTAAGAACAAAATTGTGCACTTACGATACTTGTACTTCCTTGTAGTATTGGATGAATGTTGTTTTTCTTTAACAATATTGGATGAAGTTGTCTTGATCAAATATCATAGACAGATAGAGCTTATTTATGCTTTTTGTTCTAGCATCCTTCATTGATTCTGGTCCATTGCTTGTTGATGTCGTTCAGGTCCCTCTCCAATTGATTTATAATAACTCAGGTCCCTTCTATCATGTACATTTTTATGCAATATATACATGGTTCTGCTAACATTTCAGGTCCCTCTGGAAGTGATTTCAAAATTTTTCAGGTCCCAGCTGTCAACAATACAAGTTCCGTCATCAATTCAGCTGCACAACTAAGTTTCTTTTTGTGAACCTTCCCCCTTGCTGATGGGAAGACTTGTCCTCAAGTCTTGTTTATTCTGGAGGATGATTCCTGCAAACTTAAACTGAAGAAATGCTAAAACAAAATAGAGAATTCATATTGGCCAAGCTGGTTGGTTTTCCAATACGAATTCGAGTTTGTATTGTGCCACTTTCGTGGATTTTCACAACCAAACTCCTTTATTATTTTTTATATTTTTATATTTTTTATTTTTTCTGAATGGAGGTGTGGTGTAACGGAGTAGGGAAGTATGAAAGCTTATGAAAATAGGTTATATTGAAGTCATGGTTTAGTAGTAAGTCTGGACTTCAACATGCTTGGTCATGGATCTTAACATATATTATGGATGATGAACAATATGAATTCAAATCATGAACAAATGATGAGGATCAAATCATGAACAATATGAATTCAATATGAAAGGCTTCTTTGAAGATTGATGTGACTTGACATGGTATAGTACTTGATTGCTTCTTATGATGATTAACTTCATGTCTTTTTACCTTGATATCGATCATGTTGTAGGGTTTGTTGGCGTTGTTGGTCAACATTGAAGAGCAAGCTTCAAGAGTTTGAGTTTCATTGAATGAACTCAACATCAGGGGAATTTTCACTTTTCTTTGACTTGAACATTTGTATTCATATTCTAGAATATGAATTTGACTTTGAAAATTACTTCATCCATGGAATTCACTCCTTCATTCTTCTTATGACCTGCAAAAACATAACACTTGCCTGCAATACAACATTAGATGATGGAGGAAGATAGGTGTATAGTCTCTCTTCTTCCAATATATATGTAAATCATTACAAGCATTTCTTAGAAAACAAGTCCAAATATGATAGACAAACATAATGCATTTATTTACCCCTTTGAGGAATGGTGGCCAGCCTAGACCTCCTAACGGTATTTTGCTTACAAAATATTTGTTTTATATCGAATTAGAGTGATTCCAAAGCCAAGTTGAAGTGAATTCATATGGCTACCTCCTGTATAAATATGTTTTCAAAATGTTTTTAAATGATATGGTAAAAAGTATAAGGAGAGCCATGTTCGATAGAGTTGTTTGTTAATTTTTAACTAGACCAACAGTCACTATTTGAAGTGTAACTTCTTCGATAATATCGGATCAATGTAATTCCACTTGGATATTAAAGTATATTCATTTTTTCCAATAAAAACCGATTTTAAAATTTCTTAGGCTTGATATCACAAAATTGGTGATGAACAGACCTAGGAGGCAGAGTTTTACTATATTGTTTTGAAGACACGCAGTCACTAAATTTGGCATACCTTCTTAATCTCATATCCAAATGGGATGATTCAAATTGTGTCTTAAACTAGAATTGAATATATATATCCCATATAAACAGGTTTGGAAAAGAATATGATTTGGTATTTCAAATATGCCAATGAACAGTCAAGACCTAGAATTGTCACCATGCAGATTGTTCGACAATCAGTTAGTATTTCAAGAATAACTTTTTCATATGATACCTGATTGAAGTGATTCAAATTGATTTGGAAACTATATTCCAAGGGATATATTCCCTTTGAATTTAATATAAAAATGTTTCCATTAGGTACTTCAAATAGAGGTTGTACTAACTCTGTCCTCAACATGTCACTTGAGACCTAGTTTTGATTTTGATCACATTTTTATTTGTGATAGAAATTGAAAACTTCAAAATGGATTCCAAAACTAGATTTCAAGAGATATGTAAAAGAAACCATGATTTCAAAATGATCCTATATGGCTACCCAAAATAGGCTTTCTCTTACTGCATTTTTCCATGTAGTCCTTTCAAATGAATATTGATCAATGGTTTGAAAAAATGGTTTGAAACAAATTTATTATGGAAGCCTTATTGTGAATTTATTCTAATTATTTATTCTATTCTATTCTATCTTATTCTATTTTAGAAAACTAATTCATTCTCTCAAGTATAAGAGAATTTCCAGTGCATCCATTTTCGTAACAAGATCATAAGTAAACTCATATCCAAATTTGAAAAATATACTTCAATGAAATTGTGGACATGAAAATTTATTTGATAATAAAGATTTGATGAGAAAGAATGTTGAAGAATGGAGTAGTGTTGTAACCTATTCTTTAACATCATCTTGTCGTTGAAAATGGATTTTGGTAGTTTTTTATTTTATGTTTTTGTTGGGGGGTTTTGTTTTGGAAACCTAATTTTAGGATCTCTATTTCTAGGCATAAAGAAACATAACTAATAGAAATGTATACTAACTAATTTTTTTTTAGTGTTTTTGTTTATCTTCTATTTGACTATGCTGATAATTACCTCCCCAGCAACGGCGCCAAAATTTTGGGCTAATTTATTGACTAAATTAACACAAGTATTTAATTATCAATCTGGGTTTGTAAAACTTGGAGGCAAATCCACTGTATATGGACATCAGGTATAATCAAGTTTAGAAGATAAAATTTGAAAACTAAAGAAGTGCATATTACAAATATAGCCTACACTAATAATTTCATTTCACCTTGCAATGAAGGAAAGCTGAAATGGCTCTTAACTTAAGAGATCCAATTCTTCCTCAATTATTACTTGATAAATAGAAATTAGAAACCATGAGCTCTCAATAGCTTAAGATGGACAAATCATCAATGAAGGGAGGCTCTTAACTTAAGATACCTTTGGTATTTCCCATCATAATTTATTCACCATAATGCTATCAATTGAAGATTGAAAATTCATAAGAGAAACTACTTGCATGTAATTAAGGAAAAACCTAGTTTCAATCCACCAAATTAACAGAAAGAGTGTTCAACTTGAACACCTTGGTATTCCATATTACTAAAGTGATGAACAAACTTAGATTCAATAAAATAAATCATCACACATCAACCATAAACCAATTTGAAGAAAATCACATAAACAAGTTCTCAAATAACCAAATTATGGAAAATTAAACTAGTCTAACAAAGAAGTGTACTTAGCTTGGAGTGGGGGCCCTCCACCCTTGCCTTGCACACTTGAAGAAATCTCTGCTACAGCAACTTCAGTAAATCAACCAAGCATGAACAACAAATTGGAATGAAACAAGTTCTTGAAATTAGCTCCCAACTCAAATTATACAAAAGTTACATACAAATTCCATTACAAAAGCCATCAAAGTCTTGGCTTTAAATAGAGGTTTAATGAAACAAACTGATCTATATTATCTCTAACACTCATATCTACTCATATCCACCTATCTAAGTCGAAATCATCCAATTCATCCCAAGAAATATGGTCAATCCCATAAAATCTCAATATTGCTCTATTTCCTAGGGATTTTCTGGTGGCTAGTCATGTTTGACCAGCCTTGACTGGGCCTAATAAAGCTTGTTCTAGCTGAACCAAGTGGAGTTAGCTTAGTGCCAGTTCCTAAGCTATCCATCCATGCATCAAAATCGATCCAAAGTGTCTTGCAAATATTTCATCCACATAGCTATTACGGGAATTTCTGATTCAGTCCAAAATTTCACTTGAAACTCAATTTTCATAAAAACTTATAGAAATTGCAAAATTAAATTAAACACCTGAATATGCATGAAATACATCAAAATGAGATGTATGTGATGGAAAATGGATGGAAAATATAAGGATTAAGTAGGTTTCCCTAAGCAAAAATAGACCAAAACTAAGGGCCAAGAGAGGCATCCTAGGAATGAATGCCCATTGAACTCTATAGAGGTTTGTTTAGTCTGTGAAGAGAATAATTCTATAGATAAGTGCCATTCCTTGCCTGGATTTAAAGCTGTATACCAAGGGGCTAGAGGAGTCATTGAACTGTTCTATTACATAAACCAAAGGATGTTGTTTGAACCTAAACCATACCAACAGGGGATGCAAGGGACATCACAGGCATACTACAACCCCAACCAAGTCACCTCCATACCTTCTTGGGGCCCCCTTGCTCATCCTTCTTGGTCCACACCTCCTCCTTGGCCCTTCACATCTCAATATCATGCCCAACCAGCCACCCATTCATTTCAATCCTATGCTCAGCTGCAACCTCAATGGAATTCATGTCATCAGGGGTGAAGGCCCTAGTACAACTCTCTCCCACTCTTCTGCCTCCATCACTTGCCCAACCACAACCCCATCCACATCCATCTCAAATATACACTACCACTCAACTAATTGTACCACCATTTCCAAATCCACACATTGAAGTAGCTCAACCCATTTACAATGTTGAAGTACAACACTTCCAAACAACTCCTCTTGAGCTCAATGGTATTCACCATAGCTCAGGAAGAGTATTGCAAAAAATAGATTATATTGGTATCATTGCATGACCACATCTAGAAGAAGATTCAAAAGAGAAGATCAAACAACCATGGGTTGCACTTGACGAAGAGAAGACATCAAAATCATAGATTGAAAGAGCTCCCTCATGGTTACCATCAAATACTCCATGCATTCAAGAGAAAAATCAACAAAAAGAGGAAGATGTGAAGGTTATTGTAGAAGAAGACATGAAGAATGATCCAGATTAGCAAAAGGACCAAGGACATCACAACTATATTGAAACATGGTTCCAGATAGTCACTAAGTTGTAGCATCACTCTCTTCCTCAACTATGCTTGATCCTTTCAATGTAAAATCATTTGGTCTCTGAAATCCAGGTACATGTCAAAGCATACATTTCAAGCCTCCACATCATTCTGTCTATCATCTTGATGTGCACATGGCTCCATTGGAAGTATTCTTATACTTGAAAGTGATTTTGCTTTTCAAGTAGGGTAAGGTAGGGAAAAAAATAAATTGAAAAATAAGAGAAAACATAAAAATCTAAGGTGAAAACCTCCTTGGAGGCGCCTCAAATTGGCTCAATGATTGAAAACCTCCATGAGGTGGTCAATGGGTTGGAAAGAAGAAAAAAGAGAGAAAAAAGATCGTAGGTGAAAACCTCCATTGAGGTGCCTAGGCAGACCTATTAGTTGAAAACCTCATTGAGGTGGCTAGTAGGCCTAGAAAAAAGAGAAAAAAATAAAAACCCTTGCTCCATGCATGCATATACTCTCCAACATCTGCAAGCAACAAGAACAAGTTGGTACCAAAAGGAAAATTGGTCAAGCCTAGTTAAAAGAAGTCAAATTTTGTCTTTCTTCTACTTCGCTCAAATACTCCAACAAGGCCAAGGCCATGCCAATCCATCACCATCATCTATTTTCACCATCCACCCATCATTCTCGAGCTTCTACCACTGATTTTCCTTGTTGTCCTAAAAAAACTACAGGATGCTCTGTTTTCCTATAGGATACAAAAGTACATAGAGAAAAAATTTGTTCTTTCCCTAACTTGAAAACTGTGCATCCATTTAAAAAACTGTCTCATGGGGAGTTGCATATGGATGATGGTAACATGCTCAAGAAATTTCAACAAATTCCAGTGCACAGTTACCAAGAAATTTGCCTCCAACACCTTCAACCATTTTTTCATTTTCTCAATATCCGTTCATCCATTTAAAAAAATGTTTCATAGGGAGATGCATGTTGATGATGGTAACATGCTCAAGCAATTTCAACAAATTCAGTGCACAGTTTCCAAGAAATTGACCTCCATCATCTTCAGCCATTTTTAGTTTTTCACGAGATCCGTTCATCCATTAATCAAAATTTTTCTATGGGGAGGTGCACAATGATGATTGAAACATGCTCATAATGTTTCAGGTCAATCCAGTCTACCGTTTGGGAGATATGGACAAAACAAGTCACTATCGTGCAAACCCACAACAGCTGATTCCATTGAAGTCCAGCACCAACAACAAGGGACAACACATCTAAAGGATGAAAAGGCACATGAAGCTCAGCTCCAAAAAAAGAAGAACATGCAAAACACATGACAACACAACATGCATAAAGGGAAATGAAAGCATGCAGCAAAGAAAGCCACAACACCTCACAACAGAGAGACTTGGATCACAAGTAAGTAACTAAGTCACTTTTCTGTTTGCATTGGTGTAATTAGAAGTCATGCAAAATCAATGAGATGGTTGAGGTTGAAAGAGGGAAAGGCAGCTAGTTAACTTGGCCACCTTCAGTTAGTTGACTCCACTTAATTGAGATGAGACCCACACGTGCACACAATGAACTCCAGCAAAGGATGCCAAGGACATATAATGGGAGGAAGAGTTAACTCCGATGCAATAATGAGGGATGATTACAAGGAAGAGCCATGATGACCAAGTAGGTAGGGACCAACGGTCCTAATTTGGGCAACATATACTTTGCCCGCTCAAACCCCATCACTGGAAATATCCATAAAGGGTAATAAGTACTCTTCCCCAAGCATTCTCACCACCTTTTCCTTCATTCTCTCCCCGTAACTCAGCTACAGTAGTCTTCCTGTGACCTCATAGTCTCATAGCCATCATTCTCCATCAATCTCTCCCATATTCTTGCTCTTGACATTTTCTACAGGAGCACCTATAGGTTCTACAGGAGCAACTATAGAAAATCTACAGGAGGGACAATAGGCTTCTACAAGAGGGGCAGTGAGTTGTTTTGAACGTAGAAAAATCGATTTTTTGCATGATTTTTGGTTTGAAGAGGTAGGGTTCATGCATGCCATGTACTGAATATCAATATATGAAAGAAGTGGGTTCAATTTTAGAAGGAAATAAAGTATATAGGAGTTGAGAAAATTCATAAAAAAAATTCTGCTTATTTAAAAAAAAACACAACCTCCTCTGTTTTTGTGTTTTTCTCAAATTCCTTGTCTCCATCTCCATATTTGGTTTTTTCAAAAGAGTATAGACAATATGACAGGAGGGTTTATGAGAAAGGAGCTCACTAACTCCACTAGAATCCATGAAAATCCTCAAGTGGTGGACATTTGACAAGGGAAAACTGGATGAATTTCTTTGAGAAATTTCAGGGGTTTGATGAGGAAATTGTCCAAGAGTTTGCTCTCTCTCTAGTCCCTCACAAAAGAACTCATGCCACTATCATTGAGGATGTTGGCCATATGGAAAACAAACTCAGGGAAATGAGCAGAGAGTTAAGTGCTCCCAAAGACAGGGAAGCCATTACAAGAAGCTACCTTGAAACGGAAAATGAATTGTTAAGGAGGTAGCGGCAAGAGAAAGAGACTCAGCTGGCATTTAGGGCCAGCTTATCCATGGAGGCATTATAATTTATAATAGTAGAAAAATCCTATGGCCTCTATCTCAAGGACCAATGGTTACAATTCTAGATAAAGACTTTGGTACAAAGAGGCACAATGCCTTTCCAAGATTATAGGTAGTTTATGGATCTGTGTGACCAAAACACATCAGAGGATAAGGCAAAGATGGTAGAATTCTACCTACATAACATGGCCCTCATAGACATGAATGTGTGGGACCCCAATGCTAAGCTAGGGGACCTAGAATTAATGGCCATGGCCTCATGGATGAACCATGAAGAATTGAGGGCAACAGAAATAAAAAGATTGATGATAAAGGAGTAGAATGAGCCATTAATGATAAGAGCTGAGCCATCAGATCCTATGTAACTCATCAACACACACAACCTACTTGCTAATGATGGTCAAATTTCCCCTAGATATCTCACCAATTAGGCATAAGCCATTGCATGTTTTGAGGATATGAAAAGGCTACTTGGGGATGACTGTGTGCATGCATGCATGAGGAGATGGAACACCTCACCACACAGTCTGCAGATCAGGGAATATCATTCACCCATGTGGCTGAAGGAGGCATTAAGAAGAGTGCCAATGTCCAAGCGCTCCATGCAGAGGCTGAAGGTCAAATATATTGGCCTCAAACTGAGCCCCACATTGTTGTTTAGTATGCTGGAAGGTAGAAGAGAAGAAGAAGAGGAGGAGCAGTAGAAAGAGATAGACATGAAGGCATGATTCTATGGCAAAGAAGAGTAGACCACATCAAAAGCCTAGGATGCTAAGGAGGCCATCAGGGCCATAAAGGATGAGGAGATGGACTAAGTTTCTCAGAGGATGAGCAACACCTTCAGTAGGGGGTGATGATGAGCCTCATAAATGGGTAATTATATGGGCTCATTTTACCTCCTAACCTAGTCAAATCAACCATTCTCTTAGCTTATTGTATGATTTTCTGACTATGTTTATGCTTATGGAGTGAATTGAGTTAGTTATGATGCCATGTGGTCTACCATGTGTTTAATGTAGATTATTAATGAATTTTGAGGTCAAAGTCAAAGATCCAATGGAGAAATGGCAGCAATAAATCGAAGTGGACAAAGGAGAGGACATATAGGAGGGAATCCCCTTCATTTATTACTCCTCACTTCAAATTCCCCTTCATTCAGCTCGGAGTACAAGTAGCCGAATCATGCATTAGAAGGCAGCCGAGCAAGTGGAGGATGACTGATGATTATCTTGAGTTTTGGGAGCCAAGCCTCCTTGATTTTAAGGAAGCTATTCGTAGCTTCAGTTGTATAAGTAGAGAGGCCTAGGGCCTCACTAGGGTTGGAATTGTGTCAGATTTTTGTTGGATTTTTGCTTATGTAAACTCTGCTCCAACTTCAAGCTTATTTTTTTTATGACAATTTCATGTAATATGGATATTGTTTTCATAATAAATATGGAATCCTTTTTGAGCTAGCACTAAGTTACCTTAGAGGGCTAAAGCACTTGGGTTAGGGCCCAATCCAAACATCCAAGCTCCTCTTTACTTGTATTTGTATGTTTTATTTCAATTTGTAAATTAGGTTGTCGCTAAATGTATTTCTTTTATGGTTAAGAATAGGTTTCTTTTGATGATTCAATAGTTTTCTTCCATTTGTGCTTTCTATAACAGGTTAAGTAGTGATAAAGAGAAGATTAAAAGGGCTAGCAATAGTGCCTTGGCCTCTCTTCCTCCCTTTGGGACTATGATTTGAGGCAAAGACCCTCTTGCTACCCCAAAAACACAGATTTTCCTCATTCATAGGACTTCTAGTGTTTGCAACTTTTTAGTAGGTGAACAGTCTAGTTCTGCTTTGCTTTAGATCTTCTTCATCATGCTCACTTATTAATTTTCAATAGCATTCTTTCATGCTTTCCTTTCTTGCATCATTTCCTTTCATAGATCATAGTTTAGACTAGTTTGATGCAAAACTCTGTTTTTCTAGATGCACTCATTTCATTGCTTGTTTGATCTTATTGGTTGACTGTCAGTTCCTTTGCAGTAGATCTCTTCTTGCAGTAGGCCAGCTTATCAGCCATCACATCCTACATATGATCCATGCCCTATAGGTCGCCCAAACCTCACCCCAATTCTGCCTTAGTTTCCCGCATTTTCCATAGAACTTCTTCCTCTCCTCTTGAACAAACTCAATCATCTTCCTCTCTCCCGATGATTCTTGGTAGACCCTAGGCACCATACAAACTCATTCCAACCTTCATCCACCTTTTCCACCCACTCTCACACCCTCAAAATAGTGAAAACTACTCTTGGCCTCCTCTTGTAGGCCTCCTATAGTTGCCATGTTTTCCTTCTGTAGATTTCCTGTGTCCTCCTGTAGATTTTCCTGTAAGCTCTCTTTTGAAGGTCGAGTGTGGGAAAAGCCTCTAGAAGTCCACCTGAGACCTCCTAGGACCCATCCACACCATCCTACATCCTCTCAAGTCCCAAAACCACCCTCCAATGCCACCTATTCACTGTCGCATTCACACACAATAAATTACATGCATGTCAAATTCACATAAAAATACATAAAAATCCAGAGATATGTCTTTTGCTTATTTACTTCTAGAAATAGCATAGTTAGATTTTGTTTAATTCCTTGAATAGGTAATGGCATTCCTTTCATGCTTTTCATAGCACTTTCTGCAAAAGTAGAATTAGTTGGATAATTAGGGTTCAATAGGTTTTCTTTACATTTCATTCTTTCTCCTTTCTGCAGTTAGAATATCATCTATCTTTCTTTCTTTTCATCACATATAGAGCTTCTTCTAGAATACATAGAATATGGCTTGAGATCCTAGTGATCTTGCACTAGCTGACCAAGTGACAACCGACAGTAAGTACTAGTACTTTTGCATTCAGTACTGACGCTTCCAAGTTTGTTACGAACTACCGAGTTGATAAGAGTAAAGTAGGCAGCCCAAGAGTTGCAGCCTTATTGTTGCAATCCTGGTGCTCACCACTACCCCACTTTTTCCAAACAAATTTTCTTGTGACAAGGAGATTATGTCAAGTAAGAAGTTATTTGGAAGGTCATGTGAAATAGTAGATCTATGATTGTTTGAGGATTTAGATCACCTATAAGACATGTTTCCTTGTATTAGAGTAACATAATTAAAATAGTTAGTTTACACTTGGCACCATTGCACTAGTTGTTTTATTATTGTTTGTTGCTCTTTTATTCATATCATCACCCTTTAGTGCTTATATCCTTCTTGTTTGAACATCATTTTACCCCCTAGGCATTTGTCTCATCGAATTCAGTGTCTTCACCCTCTATTCCCATTAGGGCATATTACTCCTCCCTATCGGGTTAGAGCTCATCCTGCTAGTCCTCCATCAAGTCATTATTTTAATTCCAATTCTAATAATTCATCATGTTCATCCTTTGATTCTGTATCTTCTCAACCCCATATCACCACCATGTTAGGCACCAACGTGGCTGCGAGAACCCAAGGTTGTAACCCAGGTACAAACTAGGCTTCCCCCACTAGTTTGGTCACTCCTAATCCCTTGCTTCCTTTTATGGCTAGTTTAAGTCTCCCAGATTCCATCAATCTTATCAATGATCATCTTGTCCATGCTTCCACATGGTCATCTATGCCTACTAAAATTCCTTCAACCATCCCAAAGTTTGAAGGTAATCCTGGAGAACATCCATTTAATCATGCTCTCTCATTCCACATGTGGTCTTCATCAAATTCCATTACTGAAGACTCCATCTATGTTCGTTTGTTCCAATGCACACTCACTAGAGTTGTTGCTAACTGGTATGTTGATCAGCCTAGAGCCACTCATTCCACTTTAGTGACTCCTGCCATAATTTTTCTTTCTCATTTCTAGTTACCTCTTCGTTGTGATACCGATACCGAACTTTTGACTTCTCTCCATCAAACTTCTGCCACCCGCCTTTCCGACCATGTTCAAGAATGGCGTAGAAGGAGGAGCATATTTAGAGCTCCTCGATTCGAAGACTGAGTCTATATGGATTGGTTCCTTAGATATTTTTTGGTCCACATCTCTAAATACGTCACCTAAAAATTCCCCCATTCTAAGGTAGATGCACTCCAAGTAGCCTTAAACTTTGATCTAATCTATGCCCAGTCAGGTTATGTTTATACTGATATCCCCGATCTACCTTTACATGGTGCTTCTAATTCAACGAGGCAATCTCATGTCACAGATGGAAAAATCGGACCCATTTCACACCCTCGACCATATGCTCCACCTCACATGAGTTATGGTCCACCTCAGGGAGGGACCAGTTCCACTTACAATTATCCCTCCCCCAATCCTCCACAAGGAAACCCTTATCTAGGTCTCAACATGCCATATGCATATTCCCATTCACATCAATAGATTCCAAGGCCAACTGTTGCACCTCCTATTTTTCCCAATGTTGCCCCATCTCCTCATTATTAGTATGAACCTCCTAACACTCCAGATCTTCCGACACCAATGCCCCAACCCCCCATGCCTACTCCCCCTCTGCCATAATAGCCACCTTGTCCACAAGGTCAAGTGTATGCTCAGCAGAGTGGACCTAATCCCCCTAACCCCAAGAAATTGAACAAAGGTAAGGGTAATCAAAACCATGAGTCTCAAGGTAATCAAGGAAACTAGGGTCCTCCACCCAATGCTGCTCAGGGTCTTGAACCTAATCCTGCAATTAAGCTATAGGGCAGTCATCCCAAGTAGAACAAGGGTATTAGTACGAACAAACATTCTCTCTTTTGTGGCATATATGGTCATTATAACCATGAGTGTCCTCTTCCACCTCAAATTCAACAAGTATGGGAAGCTCAAGTAGCTTCTTGAGGATCATAGCCCACTGCTCCCCCTCCCCCTACTGCTTCATATCAACCAACAAAGCCTACCAACCCTTTTCATCATTAAGGATATATAGCTATCCAACCTACACAAGGTTAGGGAGCTTAAACATCTCCACCATGTGGTCACTGTGATTATCATATTCTTATGATTAATACTGACAAGGTAAATACTAAGCAAGTCAATCTTTAGACTCAATCATGCCAATACGACAAGGCATCCACTAAGTTAGCGACTGAGTCCCAATCCAAAATTTCCACTGAGGCTCTATCGTTATCTAATGTGACCTTACAAATCCCTCAGCTTTAAGTCAAGGTTATTCCAAAGATCCTCAAAGGTTAGTTATGTCGAAATTCTACTTCTGCCAAAGCCACCCATACATATAACATAGTAGATGACTTGGCGCAATCTCCTCTTTCCATGCCAATTATAGAAGTCCTCCAGATGTGCCCATCCCAATGGAAAGATCTATTATTTTCCTCGGTTTTCATGGATCTTAGAGACAATCAGATGATTTTATTTCATGTTGACAAGTCAAAAAATCCTCCCCTACCTTCATCCATTGCATTTCAAATACCAATCTCCATTAGAAATGCCACTGTTTAGTGGTGTATCATCGATGAAAGAACCTACACTTGTGTGATGCCCACTAGTATTTGGAAGCAACTTGGTTTCCGTGACCTATCCCCATCCACCATCACTTTTCGAGCATGGGATGGTCATCCTTAATGGCCCCTTGGCTTATATCGCAACTTCCCAGTCATAGTTGCTGGAAAAACTGTCTGTATTGACATTGAAGTCATTGATTCTACCCTAGACTATAACATCCTTTTGGGTCCTACTTATACTTATGCCATGTCAACTCTTGTATTTGCAGCTCACCATAAGATGTTCTTCCCCACAATGGAAAGATCATCACCTTTGATCAATTGACATACTATGACCACAAGGCCCAAACTTCACCTCAGACCAACATTTCCTTTGTGGCTGACAATACAAATGTCTCATCCTTCACCGATGTCTCTCGAGGAGTCTAAAAAGATTCCACTTTTCTTGGTTGTTACTATGGTCCACCACCTACCCCATTCTAGCTTAGCTCATCTAGTGTTTTCTTGCTCCAAGCATCGTGAACCGCCCACAAATGGTCTGGTATGCCTTTACAGTAGACCACACCTCAACAACCTGCTATTCCTAACTCAAACCTGCCTCCAAGTACTACTCCTTAAGGATCATTTCCTTCTGCTAGTGTCTCTCCTAATCCTTTCCCTCCCAAAACTGTTCCCTAGGCCTTAACCATCTTAGGGCAGTTCCTCCTGGCCACTATCCTTATGGTTAGATATTGTTCTTATTTCCGCCTCCTGAAGTTTATTCTACACCTGTCATGGTTATGTTGAGTCTACCTATCATTACCTTGGGGATCTTATTCTGGTACATTGATCCTCCCACAAACACTCCATCCATCGAACTCAAACCTTACACTTCTTTGACCCTGGTCAAGCCTATTTTTCCTACCCCTACCTTTGCTTCAATTCCACAACAACCTCAATAGGAGGTGACTCATGTTGTGAAAGCATATGGTGAGGGGGGAAAAGCCTAGAAAAAGGGAAATAAAGTCAATGCCCCTCAACAACTCTAGCTTCTGCTAAGCCGCCAAAGCCTATTCCTCCCTGTTCTTTGTGTGATGTTGTCAGTCATGCCACCAATAATTGTCCTAAACTCCCTCATGTTAAGAATGTGGTCACTGATACCTTCCTTGATTCTAACATTCCTGAGGTCCGTGTCACCTTACTTGAGTCATCCATGAAGAAAATATCATTACGCACTGATCAACCATGTGATTTGTATGATACTTATGGCCACTATTCTCATCGTTGCCCCTATCTCGAAGATTTTCGTGATACACTTCATTTTCTTCTTAAAAAAGAGGTTGCTCATAGGGAGTCCACCTCTCCTCTACTGGTAGATTCTAGTCCGATGCCTACTTTGGAATATGAGGTCCCTCAAACAACCATTAAACTCAAAATGGGAACTCTGGCCAAAAAAACATCAAAAAAAGTGCTAAAAATGAAAAGCGTTGATGCTAGAATAACACCTTTTCTTTTTCTAGGGTAAATTTTCAACATGTTTTAAAACTGGCAGTGAAAACCAATTTTTTGTGCAAAAATTGTCCAAAAAACACCTTCAAAATGAAGTGTTGATGTTTGAATAACATTTTTTTTTTCAATGGTAAATTTTGTGCAAAAAACACCCTCAAAACGAAAAGTGTTGATGCTGAGATAACAATTTTTTTTTTCAAGGGTAAAATTTCAACATTTCGAAATAATAACGTAAAATATTTTATCATGACTCCAAAAATATTAGAATTTCAAAAAAATAATGAAAACATAAAATAAAAATAAAAAATTAAAACAATGAAAAAACATAAAACGAAAACAAAAAAATAAAATAAATA
>APFE030881852.1:70714-93244 GCA_000404065.3 Pinus taeda | reverse complement strand
TTAAGTAATCATAATTTAAAATAAAAATTGGACATAATCAATTTTAAAGTGTGAAAAGTAAGTTCTCTAAAAAAAAGGTATGCTGCATCAACATTTTGCATCTACACGTTTAAAAATTAGTATGAAAATCACTAACATTTAAAAACAAATATTTATATTTGATACATAAGAAAATTAAAGTGTCAAAAATATGCTTCGAAAAAAAAAAAGTGTATTCTGCATCACCACTTTTCAAAATCGGGTCACGTTTTTACTACCCCTGTGAAATGGGTAATTGTATCGGTTATTTAAAGTGCCAAAAACTATGCTCTAAAAAAAATATGTGTGTTCTGCATCGCCCCTTTTCAAAATTGGGTCAATTTTTTACTATCTCTCCAAAACAAGAAATAGTATTAGTTCCCGTTTCAAAGTTTACGTTGATATGTCAATATGATGGATAGTACCACTCCTATTCTCTACCAGTCGCCGTCCATGAGATCGATGCCTTGGAACTCCCCTAATGTCTCCTATTGCAATTTTGTTGAACCTTCCTTGATGATCACCCCAGTCTCAACATTTGTAGATATTCCATCTACTTGTCACATGTCTCCCATCCTTGATGATGCATATGTGAAACTTGTCTCTCATGAAGATGACTTAAGTATCTCTTCTCCATCATGTGGTCCTTTTTCCTTTTGTCCACCCATCTTCCAATCTGATGAAGACATCATGGAAGCTATGACCACTCCTAATTATCCTTGGGATGATATGCACCATCGTGCATACTTCATTCCGCAGAAAACCCTTGACCAATATGGTGTGGGGTTCAAAGACTTCATCCATGGTGAGGTTGATTGGTTCAATAACCCCTTACTTCGAACCCATGAATTTGAACCACATAAACCTTGTGTCCATTACATTACCACTCAATGGTTGGGTAAGGGGGCATTAATCTTTGAGATTCCAGGAGAAGAAATTGTCCCCAACCCTCTTAGTGCATCTAATAGTGTCATCTCTAATACCATTATTCTTCCCCATTTAGAAGAATCTCTAGAGTCTTATATCACTCTAGGTCACCCTAGGAATGACCCACTTAATCATGCCTTCATCTTATATCAACAACTCAGTCCCTTAGAAATTGTTGTTGTTCAACAACCATGTTTTCTAGGTGAGCATCAGTTCCTTCTTTCGGAAGCCACTCTTTGGTATAGTGACACCATGTATGCGAACCCAGAAATTCAATCCATTTGATTCATGTATGTAGTACCAAATGAGATTGGTAATCCATGATTTCCTTTCTCTAAGTATATCTATCAATTCTTCCCATAAGAAGACTACCATAACATAAACAAATGGTGAATGACATCATTAAAATGTATTTGGAGGCCACTACTCTAAATACATCCGGTATGCCAATATCATACCTTATATATACATACAAAAATGGAAGGCACATATGCCCTTACATCTATTCATGATCCTCTAAAAGATCTTGTGCCAGCAACCCTAAATGCATGAATCCATTTTTCGCACACTTGGAACAAAATGACCCTCCAAAAACTCATCTAGCTAGGGGGCATCATTCTCACCTAATCAATCCCCTCCATCATCATATAATGGAGGGGAGTATCCCATGCTTGGGGGAATGATTACCCCTGACCACTTTATCACTTGGTTAACATAAGTCTCGGCCTAGATCTGAATGATCTAGGTATGGTTGATTATCCTCCCATTCCTTGGATAATTTGTCCTACATGCCTCTCTGGCGAGCCATATACACATTTCATATTATAGATCACTGATACCACCTATTCAAACATTCTACTTTATGTGATGTCACACTTACCATCTAGTCCCCATGTTTGACTTGGTGGGTGGGGATGATCCTAGACCTTCTCTAGTAGTTCACTCCTTTATTTATTTCTTACCTTGATTCTTCATCAAGAACCCTTTTTCCAAGAAGCATTAAGGCCATTTTAGACAAGTATGGCCCCCTACCTGAAAGTCATAGATCCGAATTCCGACGGTGAGTTTGTTTGATACGATATCCACAATATTTAGGGCCTTCTCCTCCTCTCTAAATTCTCCACAACTCACTATGCAAATGAATTGGATTTGCAAGGAAAAATCCCTTTTATAGGAAAACCCCTAATTTTTTGGTCGCCCATTGCAACCAAACTGTAGCTTCATTTGACAAATCATTAGCAACATTGGAAATCTCTCACTGAGTTATATAATGGGTCTCTCTTTACTTTGAGAATTTTATAATTCACGAGGAAGCCATTTTTCCCATGAGCTCTCACTTTGCCTCCTATTAAAATTCAATATCGTCATTTGAGTCAGCCATATTATGGTACCATTTTACATTTGCACCAGTTGACTCATATGTTGATTTTCTTCATGAGTAACTATCATTTACTCTGGATTTTATGTTCGTCTCCCCCATGTGGCAATATCATCAAGTCACCCTTGTTCAGAGCATCTGAGATGAGTCACCCTTATACTTGTGGAGTCCGTTCTGAGTTCCTTTAAGTCCTATTACAATGTTTCGTATGTGGCCATGTCACATCCATCCCATTTTTCGTGTTTGGCCTCCAGCTCTACTACTTTATCTTTAACAAACCCACGTTTGAGTCATTGGCCATCCCCTCTAGAATCGAGTTAGTCTCTGCTAGGTCAAACATCTTATTATGCATTGCCAAGGAAAATCATCAGTCCACCACCCATATTCTTTCATTCCATCAACATCCCTGGTGTCATTCCATTAATCACTCTACTATGATCCCCTATTCCTTTGTTGAGGATTCCTTATTACCTTTACTCTGATGGGCCCTCTTTGTTGACCTCAACATATTTATTTTAGAAGAGTGGTCTAGAGGGCGGTGTACCTTGATTCCATCTACCATATTTATTTGGTGCCTTGGATCAAGAAAAGGGATTCATTATTGGCTTTGAATTGGTTGTTTCTGACGTGATCAACATTAGCTCCTTATCACATGATTGAGATTTGTACGCTTGACAATTTGATGATCCAAATGATTTTCCTAGTGATTCCCTAGTGTGTGTGATATGTTCCAATCCTCATTATGGGGTGGCCCTTCAAGTAGCCCCCCAAATTCTTGGATGACTATAGATGTTTATCCATCCTCAGATGTTGTTCCGTAGATGTGATGGGTTTGGTTTCCGCCGCTTGCAATGCCCACAGCATACATGTCTTCTTTAGATGATCCATTTAGATCTTCAAATCCCTTTCCTATTCTGGAGGGCTTCATTGGTTGTGATACCCCTCACCATGTTAGCTTGAGGGGCATTATGTGTCATGTCCTCAGATTTCTCGTATTCAATTATGGCCTATGTTTTTCCAGGCACATTATGTATATGGGATCCATTGTTTTATTTTGTGGCCCATTAATGCTAGTGTATCATGTATCTTTTATTTTGTAGCTCAATCCCACATTATTGGGCTCATCATTATTCTTTCTACGTAGTTATCTTGGTGAGTATGGAGTATGCCTCCCCCATCTCATTTGAGATCATGTACTCCAACATAAAAGGAGACTTCTATGAGTCTAGCAGGTATCACCCTTTACATTATTTGTATGTCCTTGACTTGCTTTAGTTATATCTCTCTCTCTTTGACTCCCCTTTTGGTGTCTCATGGAAGTGTAACCTACAATATATTTCAGTCATATGATTTTTTCCTAACACATACATGTGGGGGTAGTCTGTTATCACCAAAAAATGATCACCTAACCATTTCTAACTAGGAGGATCAAAATACACCATGTGGATTTGATTTTACCATAGTAAAATCACTTTCAATGTAGAAAATATTTTAGTAAACCACTTTTGTTAAATTATTTTTCTTATTTAAATAAAAAACCCACAATAATAATTAGATAAATCATTATTTATTTAATTTACCTCTAGGAATAATTATTAAAATATTTATTTAAATAATTGTTCCTTATCACATTTGACTAAATCCTTAGGAATAATTAAATAAATCACTATATATTTAATTTTCCTTATTTATGTTATTGGAATAATTGTTAAATCACTATTTAATAATTATTTCATTTTGACACTGTTATCACTCTAAAATCTCTCTAGGGTTGTCATGAAAGAAATGATAGAAATAACCACAAACCTACTTTTGAGATTAGGATCTAGCCTTCCTAATGCCCAGAGAGGGCTCTCTCTTTATTATTTAACTTTGTTGAGTTAATAGATTTTAGGCTAGTTATTTAAGCTTGATTGTGTTTTTACTTGATTTGGTGGTGGAATCACTGATTCAAATGGATAGCTAAGTATCTTTTTACCATTGGGCCATGGACTCCAAATGTCAAGAAAATAAGACTAAATCAAGTTCTAAAGATAGTGTTAACAGGGAAAGGTAGCTCAGTAAATTTAGATCTTTTAGGATGGATGGTGAAGTGGTTTTTCAATTGGGGTGAAGGAGCAGTTAAGGATTCCTCAAACCAGATAATGAAGGAAATGAAAGAGGTCAATCGAAACTAGGGAGAAATGAATAATTCTCTACTTTCGATATCAAAAGAAAAAATTAAAACGAATAACTGTTCAAGACAAAGTGTACTTAAACAAATTCTAAAGAAAAATTTTAGTTATTTCATTCAAATTGGAAACACATGTATGTTTGTGAAATACTTAAGAAAATAACAATTTGACAAATGAAAGATACTTCACTGAAGTGGCCCAACACATGAATCATGTAATGCAATTCCTTTATTACTCAGTCCAGTTTGATGACTTGAAATTTTTTACAGTAAACCCTTAGGTTTTAAGATCAATGTAATTATAGAAATGTTCAACAATCCACACTCTATACTTCGAATTATGAAGTATTTATACAAAACATCATTTCAAAATATCCTAAATTGTTTTAAGAATTATTCAAGGAAAACAAATATCTCCATGCAAGAAGATAGAGACACCTAGGAAACTAAAAGGCTAGATGTCCCTTCTTTTTATGATTTTTTTTGTTTTATACTTTGATCTTTTGCTGCTTTCTCTCCTTTTCTGTTTCTCTACGCTGGATTTTCTTTTATGTTGCCTTTTGACTCAAACTCTTTCATTTGATTCTTTGACTTAGTTTATCTGTTGTTTTACTTTCACTACTCTATATTAATTGTTTACATTGCATTTCTATAGTAAAACATTTAGCTTTTCCCAACTCTCCATATCTAGTAATTTAATATTTAACATTCTTCTGTAGACTTCACCAGCTCTTTTGTATATTTTGCAAAGGTGGGTTTGTTTACAAAAATATGTTTTACCTCATGCTAGAGGTAAAATAGGTTCTGAAAAGTCTGTTAAAGAACCTTTCCTGTGGGCATCCCTTTCATGGACAAACTGTTGGTTTGTTCCTTTGCCACTTCTCTAATTCTCTTATCATTGTCTTCATGTGGCATTAACCTATCATTAACTACTAGTGGATTAGGTAGACCTTTCTGCCTCAAAGCATGAAATTTGACCATGAACCTGCCTATAGCTAGCTCCATTGTTTGGAATTCGTCCTCAAGCTGCATCATCAGGTTCCTCTTCATGATTACCTTCTCCACCTCTAGTATAGTGCCAATTATGTCGGCTATTCCAAGCCCCTGCAATTCATATTTATTCTTTGAGTTAAGGAACTCAATTATTCTATAGGCTTCTTCTGGCATGTTTCCAAGTTCGACCTTAACCCTTTGAATTGCTTCACCAACCTCTTTGACTAAATCATTTTTTTCGAAGATCACCTGTATAGGTGGCCAAATATCATTGACTGAGTCAATGCTATTTGCCCATAAAAGTTGTTTAGCTTGGGCTAGTGGCTCTATCAGTGTTAATTCTTTTTCCAGCTTCCCAATCTTTTCATTCAACTTGTTTGTCTTCTGAACTCCATTCTTATGCACAATTTGAGCCAATTTCTTCTCATCCTCTAGACTCTTGATTTGTTCCTTAAGTGTATTTATTTCAGTGGTCTGGATGGACATATCCTCCATGGCTTTGACTAGTTTAGCTGCTTCATCACTAGGATGACTTGCCACTATTGTTGAACCTGTTGCTGATGTAGTCGTTGTTGCAGCTAGAAGTGATGTAGTTAGTGGAGCTATTGGGGCCAATGAAGCTGCCAAAGTTGAAGGAACTATTGTAGTAACTGTAAGAATAGAAGTGGAAGTGGCTCTCTCAATGCTGGCTTGTTTCAGTTGTATTAAATTGTCCAATTCATTCTCCATTTCTTTTAATTAAGAATTTAGCTGGAGAATGAGGTCCATCATTTCATATTTCTAGCTTTAGCTCTCTAGAACCTCCTTGGTCTATGGATGTTCAAAAGGAGGCAACTTCAATTGCTTCTTCAGTGTAGAAATGTCTTCATTTTGGTTGAGGAATTTGTCTTTAGTCCAACAGTGGAGTCTCATTAGATGGTTGGGGGTAGCTATGTCTTTAATTTGGAAATCTTTGTCAGCCAATGGGAGGTGGTCAACATCCAAGTGAGGGGTTTATAGGGGTTTCTTAGCCATAATTTGGTTTATTATATTGAATTACTCTTTCTCTGGCTTTAGGAGTAGGGTTTGGAGTTCTTAAACAGTGGGAAGGGTGAATACAGTGTGCAGAAAATGGATTTTGGATACATAGTGGGGTTCTTTTATCTTGGGAAAGTTTTTTAATTAATTTCAATTAATTAACCTTTTATAATTACTATGCAAAGTTTAAATAGAGGGTCATCCTGGTTCTTTCAAGAATACCTGGAAAAACGATGATTAGGTGTGCAGACAGGGTTTTGTGGTAGTAGCGGAGGTTTCTAAAGGTTGTGTTATCACAAAATCAACCCATGATAGGCTGCTGATCAGGAAGACTTTGAGTAACTATCTCAAACCAAACTTTTGGCTGAGGCTTAGCCTCCTCAACCTGAGAGGGCTCTCTCACTGGATTAAAGATTTGACTTTGAAGATTAGATGGCTAATTCTATGGAAAATTCGAACAACAATATATAAATGGTTGAAATATCAATCAACAAGATTCCATTGGGCTATGCAGTCAAAGTGTGTTTCAGTACAACAACAATATCAATTTCACATGGAATTCAGGGCATAAAGGTCTTTAACATAGAAGCAAAATAGAGATATTATGTAAGGAACACAACCTACAAACACATGAAGGACGTTAGAGCATCATCAAATGAATTCTAAGTAACATGTGTCTATACCACTGTAAGTAAGTATATGAAGGAAGCCATGAGGAAAATCAAACATTGAAACCCTTTCTGAATCCTGAGTAGTGAAAGCAACTCTTTGTATTAACCTAAAAACATGACTACATACAATAGCACAATGTCTTCTTTCTTTGAAAATTGCCAACCATGAGTGCATTGCATCTCTTGCCATATATAGAGTTCATTAAAATCTTGGATTCCTTCCTCCCTCATGAGGGGAATTCGAATTTTCCATCAGTGACACCTATTCTAACCATAAAACAAACCTTTAAATGCATTTGACAGCTAACTAGCAGTCCTAGAGACTTAATAAAACTAGGAGTGTAACTCCTTATTATGACTATACCACCTCAACTAAACATTAAATGCATTATTTGACAACTGCAACCTCATGAATTCGAATTAGATGAAGCCTCCCACGTTGTCACCTGATTGCTGATGACAAACCCTAGAAATTATGGAACATGTTTCCTTGTTTTTAGGTTTAGGATCCTTGAAAGTTGGCACGTGGGACAGAGCCTTTGTCTCCTCATCCATGACACATTTTTCCAAGCTGAAGGATTTTTGTGTATTCCATGATGTATAGAACACAAACCTCTCTTGGTTTTTTAAAACACTTCTCCAGCTGTCCAGAATCGGTCCTTGGAAAACAAGTGTCAAATAGGAAAAATTCGTTCCCTGAAATTTGGGTTTCCAAGAAAGCTTATTATCTCCAAACTGAAAACACTTATGAAGAAAGTGAGATAGGCTATTGTAGCTGAAGAATTTATGAAGAGAAACCGCCTTCATAATTCCAAAATACATTTTCCTGTGACCAGAAACGGATCTTGAAAAAGACTACTAAAACCAGAAGACAAAGCTTGACTTTCAGCAATTTTGTAGCACAAGTTTAACCATAAATTCCTCCCATCTCAGAACGAATTTGAAGAAACTGAAAGAGGTTTTTGTATTTTGATATGTTAGGAAGAAACAACTCTTTCAGTTTTCAAAATTGAGTTTTCAGCTGCTCAGGGCCCTTTCTGGAGTTGACTAGTAAATGCAGAAAGCAGAGTTTTTTATGCTGAAACAGTATTTTTCAGGGGTTTCGTAGCGTGCTACGAAAACTCCTAGTTCAGTGATTTCATAGTTAGTTTCACAATTTATCCAAAATTATGTGAGATATGACTTCTAAACACTTTTTAAGGATTCTAGAACATGGAATGAGGCTGTCAAAGTTTATTTGGAAAAGAGATATGACTTTAAAAGACTTCTAACCTTATGACCTAACCCTTAAAGCATCGAATGACCTATATACCCTTTAACACCATGACTAGAAGAAGGGTTTGAAAATGAGAATGACATTATTGAGACTCTAATCCTATAAGACTATGACTAGAAACAATGAAAACTTTCCAAAGGTTAGAAACAAGAATTTTAGGGTGATAACAGGTTGAATGGTCTTTCTGCTTGAAATTTGAAGTCTGCCATGTCTTTTGGTTGCAGGTGAGGTACAAATGGTTTAGTAGAGCTTCTAGGTTTAGAATTTGTCTACAGAGGTGTTCATAAGCAAATACCAGTAAAAAGAGTGATAGGGGGATTTTTTTGGTTTTTAACTGATAGTGATTAACCTTTGGGTGCAAAGTTAAAGCGTGAATAGTGGGTGGCTTCCATTTACGTGGGGAGGTGGTTTTATGACATATTGCACCACTTTTGAGTAATGGGCGGTATTTTCTGAGAGCACACGATATAACGTGGGGATGCCATGTAGCAAAAGAGCGCTCAAGAAAAACTGTGAATCTCACGTGCTTCTGAGATTTTAACTGTTGGATGGTGGGAGCGCGCGATATGGATATGGGCCATTGGATCTGGGAGTGTTTGATCGGAGGGCTATCACGCAACAGAGTTACGAGTTGTGAGTGGGAAGTGGGATCGGGTTTTAATAATGTTGTGAGTTTAATATATTTTAAAGGTTTAGTGAGGGTCAGGATTTATAAAATGGGGGGCTAAATGTATAAAATATGATTATAGGTTAGAATAATGTAATGGTTAAGTTAAAAAGGATATTGGGGATGGTTTTTTAGATGGGGCCTGATACATTATTCAAACTTAAGATAAGGGGGTTTAGTGGGTTTTTAAGGGGAAATGGGAAATTAATAAGGGGGGAATGATTTTTAAAGGGTAATGTCTAGGGAAAGGTATGCAATGAAGGGTATAAGGGTTAAAATGAAGCAAACGGGTTATTTTTACAAAGGTAATGTGTTAAAATGAGAGGAAGTGAAAGGGAAAGGTCCTTTGGAATCAAGAAGGGGAAATTAGTGAATGAAAAGTAATGAAGGGGTAATGGAGGGAAACTTAGATGTGTAAGGGTTTGAGTGAAATGAGGGGAAATTAGTGAATGAACTTTAGTATTTGGGCCTAAAATCATATAGAACTTGTTTAGGGTAAATACCCAAAGTACTACACAACTTTTTTGAATGTCCTCTTTCATTTGATAGTTCCTCTTGCACATGAAACATATGATTAAGCATAATGAAGGTGCATTTAAGCTTCCAATCTTGTGTAATCCAAAAACTCTTGTACCTACCCTTTATTTACCCTAGCGTTTTCTCTTCATTCATTGGGTGCATTTGAGCTTTTTGACCCTTGATTTGTTTTTCTTTGATAAGAAAACTATCTAATTCTAACCTTATATCTTCCAAGGGCTCAGATTAAACTGATGATCTCCTTATTATTCTCTACCTAACTACTGATCTGCGAAGATTAAATAGTTTGGCTCGATCTTTATTTCTCTATCTATCAGCATGAAATTTAAAGCATGAATGAATCAAAATTAAACTATTTGACCGTCATGGATTGTGGCATTTTTTAGAAGCTGCACACAATCTTATTTTTGCAAGGCAAAGTAAAAAGTAGTGGAATTTGAATTTGCATCACTCTTAGATTCTATTTTAATCTCTTTTTGGTGGGGTTCATATTTTATTTCCTTTTTGATCCTTTTCTTTTAGGACTTACTCTCTTTACATTTATTTATTTATTTTTAATATAGGAAAACATTTTGCAGAAAGCAAAAGTATGTACAATATTACAAGACTAATCATAGCCAATTCAAAATTATGAATCCTATTATTATAGGACCCTAATAATGGCTCCACATGGGGATGGCATTTCCTTGTGAAATGTCAAGAACTTTAAGATCAGTAGCCTTTGAAACTTTGACTATGCTTGTCTTGTAACTACTTTCCCATGATCTGCTTTATTCATACATATGATGGTACACCTTTGAAAGCTTAGGGCCTTATCTTTGGGCTTCAATTTCAAAAGATAATCATCCAATCCAATCTAAACTCTGCATTGTTATGTACAGTGAGAAAAGTAAACAAATGAACTAATGTTAAAAAAAGTAATGCATCAACATTCTACCATTGATTAGTCCACCTAGTAGATCTGTTCCATCTAATTTCCTCAAGAAAAATGCATTGTTACCTCTGTAACCATAAATGATATAAGGGCCTTGCCATAGGAAATCAAATTTCCCATGTTTACCCTTTTCTTCTCTTCTGGAATCCCATTTTAGTATATTGTCACCTATGTAAAAATCATCAACTTTGGTTTTCTTGTCAAAAATATTTTTGATTTTATCTTGGATCACTTGGGATTTGACATAGACTTCTTCTCTGGTTTGCTGCAAATGTATTGTCTAATTTATCCTCCTTTGGATATCATTTGATTGGACCTATAGTTTTTGAATCATTTTCATCACTGGCACTCCTAAAGAGGATGGAGAAAAACATCCATTCCATATACTAGCTGATAAGGAGATGTACTTGTTTGGCCAATTCAATGTCATTGAATTGTCAATAAAAATTGTCAACTAGAGTGCGTAGACTATTGAAGTACAGGTGCAAAATATGTGTTATAAGTTATTTGATATGTCATTATGTATTTTTTAGGATCTAAACTTAATATGGAGGTGGTGTTTGTTAATTATATTGGAGTTACAATCCTTAAATTTATTATCTAATTTCTTGGAAGTTAATCTCTATATAGCTAGTTTATGGATGATATGAGAGTGATCCCACTTGTATTAGGTTGTTTTGAGATTTTTGGTCTTGAATATCTATGCCACAACTTCTAATTCGCTGAGTGCAAAAAGAAATATATTCTATCAATTGTGAAGAAACATTGTCTGAACTCCATTGTTTAGGAGAAAATTCTCACACTTTTACTTATTCAATTTTTATTCAAACAAAATATTTCAAACAACATCTATACTATGAAATAAACACATTTGAACTATGCTAGATAATAAGAAAATGAAGTAACCATGCAATACCAGGTATAAAGAAATTCAAATGACAAAATAAGCTAGATATGAAGCAGATGAAAGTACTTATGAAAATAACGATTCATTAATGAATTAATTATGCTACATTTTCACACAAAATATAGTATTCAAGGAATGAAAATAAATGGAGTTTCAATTGGTTGAGACCTATCATTGTTCGTAAGGGCCCTCCACAGATCAGTTCACAATCTTCAATCAATGCAATGCATACACACAAACCAAATTCTATTGCTCGCAAATAAAATTCACACATTGTTTCAAAATTACATCATTCAGCGCACACCCTAATCACATTGCAGCCATAAGTTTTTATAACAGGTCTTTGGCATAACAATATGAGTAATTTAAGCCTAATATATTTATCTTAGCTAAAATATCTCGCTAAATCTTCAAATTGCTATTCTGAAAGAAAATTGATAATATTTTGATTGAACTTGGATTTCATCTTGGCGATAATCCTGCAGTTGACCTGGAGTTTGACCGTGATCTCCTGCGCTTATGTTAATGAATATTTTCAAGTGGATAGGAAGCAATCCACAAGTAAACCATTCTCTATCCATCCACATCCTTCATTACTGACCTGAAGCTTTTGAACCTAGCAAACAATGGAGGCAGCTACAGAAGTTTGGATTAGCTGTGGAAATAGGCCAGTTCGATAGCTAATTGCATTCTTTAACAAAATAATAGGGTATAAAGTAAAAAATGAATAAGATGACATATTATTGCATAACTTCATCAAAACTTGGTGGATATGGATTTATTTAAGTGGTAGATATATAGGAAAAGGGAGAAGTATTAGGAAAAAAGGGATGTCATGGTAGGATAACCTTTGAACTCTACATTCCCCTAGACTGGAGATTTTGTATGTCATCATACACTTCTTCCTTATTAGTCACCTATGCCTTTTGCTTATCACCTCTAATTTTCACTATTTTCTTCTTTTTGGTAGTTATTGGCATTCTAGGTTTCCTCATGAGAATTTTGTATTCTATGTTGATAATCTCTGTTTGCATAATTATATTTTCCTTCTTGAGATTTTTGTTTTCTTATACCACAAACTTAGATGAAGGATGACATTGTCACTTTTTGCAATCTGGATCTCACTTTGTGTCGTCAATGCTTGATTCTCATTTTTTAGATACCGGTTCAATGTTTCTAATTCAAATATTTCCTGCTTTAATATGTTTGAGGCTGACTGTTCATTTACTTGGTTGCTCCCTTCTCCAGGACCCTGAATTGTTTCTTTCGTTGTTGTATCTTTCCTTTTCAGTGATTCTATATTGTCATATATTTCTTGTTGAACAGGGTCAATACCTGGACTATGCATTGGGCTTATTAGAGGTGATCTGTATGGTTGTGGTGGTACTCTTGGTGATGATCTTGGTGACACTTTTGGAGAACTTTCAAGGTTTCCAACTGGATCATCCTTTGTTAGTTCATTCTATGTTGGCTCATTGCCCTCAAGGTCAATGTACTCTGTAGTTTTTGAGATTTTCTGTGGAACTGTGCTTAGACTTGTACTCCTCCTCAATCTTGACATTTGTATTCCCTGTACTTTTCTTCTTTTAGTCTTTGATCTTTCTTCTTAAGGAGGGGGCTTATTTTGTGAGAAGTCTTCCTTACTTATGCTTGCTTTCTTTCCCCTAGGGTTTCCCCTCTTCATTCTCTGCAAAATCTTCACTATAGGCAGCTCTTCTTCTGATATTTCTGTCTGAGTCGGAGGTGCCTTCTCCTTTATGATTTCTATGGTTCTCTTCCTTCCTCTGGGGGCCCTGCTACTACTTGCTTTTCCTGGGGACTTTTCTTCAAAGTGGTTCCTCACTAGGAAACTCTCCCAATTATCCCTATACTTTGGAGATGAAACTTGACAAATATTTTTATCATAACATCATGATACATGGTGTTTTCTATATATTGAATTTTCTTCTAAACATTTGTAGACATTTTCTCTAGACTATTTAGGAGGAAGTAGGGAAGGTTCATATGATGATATTAAAGGAAATGCATCATCATCCTAACATGATAAAAATACATTTGCCCAAACATACCCTCACAAGTGACAAATTTTTGAAGCACAATTAATACATTCCTCCATTTATTCTTAAGAGAAGTTTTGGGAATACCTTTCCTATAGAAATTAGTGTCCATGTTCATATTTTTGAGGAAGACCTTCCAATCCTCACCATCAATTCCTCTATTTTAAGATCATTTTTCCCCACTCCTTGGTATCTCAGTAGCCTCTGTGACCATGGATTCTATTATGGTGAGCTTAATGTCACCTATTTCGACCTCATTCCCTTCAAATGAACATGCAAATGTCTTGATTACTTCTCTGTGGAAACCATTGAATTTTTAAATGAACCACAACCATTGTTTCTTTCGTAGCAACTCCTTAGTCTATGGGTACCCCTCCAAGAATTTCTTGCCTACTGGCTCAGTTCGAACAATTATTCCCATTCTGAAGGATGCTTTGGCTCGAATATTGATTACCTTGACAAGAAAATGGAGCTTGTAGGGTTTTCTAAGTGGTGGAAAGATGGGGTATCTATGAAAGTTCAGAGGATTGTAAGAATAGGGAAGAACAATTGAATTATTGTGAGGGTTATAGGAATGAATCCGACCATCAGGTGCATTTAAAGTGATGATTTGTTAATTACTTTAGAAGATTTGGAATGGGGATGTGACATGATTTTTAAGTTGTAGCATATGATATTTTTGTTAGGCGGCCATCACCCTTAGGTTATAATGATTGCATTTTAATGTTCGGAAGTACTATATCATCTTAATCATATATACAATATAACCTTCCCTATTGCTAAATTAAAGTAGCACGTACCTTTGATCTCTTTTTCCAACCTTATTTGTTGTCCTTTGATCTCCTGCAGGTAGTTTGCTCTATCAGTTGTCCTTCAATCCAATTCACCAAGTGTACTTGTAGGCTCAAAAATGTATTAGGCTACATAAACTTGTCATAGCTACAAAAAGTTGTCCAAGCTACGGAAAGTTGCTAATTCTGCAATTGTGAAAGAAGAATGAAGGGGATTTATTATTATTACTTTTTTTTTTTTTTGAAAGGAAAATTTGGAGTGCCAACAAAAATTGGTTTTCACTCTATTTTTTTCGTATAAACCTCCCAAAGGCATGTTGGTTTTCATGTTTATACCTTTATATGTGTGTGTGTGTGTGTGTGTGTGTATTTTAAGAGTAAACCAAGTAAAATTTTCTAAGGTGGAAAAGAACAAGAATTCTTCTTGACCATCTTTAGTTCTAAACTATATTGAAACATTTGAACAAATTCCTCCTTTTTTAATGGCTTTTGGTAAAGTCTAATTCAATGTCCATTTACTAATAGCAGAGTTTTTATTCATCAATAGTCCCGATTCTGAATGCACCATTGTCAAGGACGTTTTCAACTTCATAGGGTCCAAGCCAATGGGTTTGGAATTGTCCTTGATTTTTGTTTGAATTTTGAGTCAAAGAGAGCAATGCCCAATCTCCTGGATGAAATTTCGTTTCTTTAATATACTTATCATGCCATCTTAACCTCTATTGTTGAACTAGGCTAGTTCTCTGAAAGGCCTCTTGTTTGATTTCATCGAGCTCATTTAATTGTGTCATCCTTTGCTTCTAGGCTTCTGACAAGTCAAGATCTAACTGGACTGCTATCTTATATGTCTGGATCTAAATTGTCCATTGGCTTGTGGATAGTATGGAGTTCACTTGCGATGTTTTATCTTGTACTGGTCCACAAGCTTCTGCACTAGTCTGGATGTGAATTGTGTTCCTTGATCTATTACAATTTCTCTTGAACACCAAAACGAGTAAAAATATCCTGAAAAATAAATGAAACTATAGAATTTCCAGTGGCAAAAGGAATTTCTTTAGCTTCTACCCATTTAGTGACATAATCAATACATACTAGAATATACTTATTGTGCTTTGAAGGTGGGTTGATTGGTCCAACAAAATCCAGTGCCTATTTTTCAAATGGTTTAGTAAGTACTTGTGGTTGTAGCGGAATTTCATTTGAAAGAGTAGGTTTTCCCATTCTCTGACAACTGTCACATATTTTAACATATTCCTTGGTGTCCTTGAAAATGGAAGGCCAATAATATCCTAAAAGCAAGATTTTGTAAGTAGTTCTTCTGTCAGAAAAATGTCCTCCACATGGCTCATCATGACAAGCTTTAAGTATCTCCAGTATTTCTTCCTCCCAAACACATATTCTGATGATGAGATCTAGTCCCATCTTGTATAGTTCTTCATTTATCCATGAATAATATGTGCTATTGTGGACTATTCTTCTCTTTTCTCTTGGGGATAAATGAAATGGCATTTTTCCCGTAGCCAAATAGTTAGCAATATCTGCATACCAAAGTGATTTAGTAGATACTGAAAAAATATATTCCTCGGGAAATTTATCTTCTACGGGTTGATCATTGTTTTCATTTTGTATTCTAGATAGAAAATTGGAAATTGTGTTCTGTTTTCCTAGCCTATCTAGAATGGTTATGTTGAATTCTTGTAAAAGTAGGAGCCATATAGTTATTATTCTATTGGTGACAGGTTTATTCATTAAGTATCTAATGGCAGAATGGTCTGTGTGAACAGAGGTTTCATAGCCAGTTATCTAATGTTTGAATTTGTTAATGACATGAACCACAGCTAAAGACTCCTTTTCAGTTACAGTATAATTTAACTCTCTAGGAGTTAAATTTTTACTGGTATAATAGATTGCATAAGGAGTAAGATCTTTTTGTCCTAACACAACTCCTAAGGCTGAATCTTAAGCATCCGTTGAGATATCGAAAGGTAATTTCCATTTATGTCCTTTTAAGATGGGTGCTTCAGAAATTCTCTTTTCCAAAGTTTCAAAGGCAGCTTGACATTCAGAATCCCAAGTGAATTCATAGTATTTGGTGAATAGTTTAAAGAGTGGGGGTGCAATTTTTGTGAATTTTTCTATAAATCTTCTATAGTATCAAATAAAACTGAGAAAAGTTCTAACATCCTTTTGACAACTTGGCACTGATAACTTATAAATGACTTCAACCTTAGATGAGTCTACTTCGATTCCATCTCCTAAAATATGATGACCTAAAACAATTCCTTCGTTAAACATCATGAAGCATTTTTCATGGCTTAATGAGAGATCTGTTTCTTTACATATTATTTATATTATTTCTAAATTTTCTAGTGCTTCATTGAAAAAATCCACATATACTGTGAAATCATCCATGTACACTTCCACACGATCGTGAATAAGGTCAGAGAAAATGTCGCAGACTGCTCTTTGGAATGTTGTTGGAGCATTACATAACCCAAAGGGAAGTACCTAGTAAGAATAAGTTCCCCATGGACAACTGAAAGTGGTTTTATTTTCATCTTCATGGGCTACTTCAATTTGGTCATATCCACTGAACCCGTCCAATAAGGAAAAATATTCTTTTCCTGCTAAAGTGTCTAAGACCTGGTCTATGAAGGGTAACAGAAAGTGGTCTTTTAATGTTGCTTTGTTTAATTCCCTATAATTGACGCATACTCTCCAGTTTCCCTTTTTTAGGAATAATTACTAGGGGTGAAATCCACTGACTGTCGGATATTGGATAAATGAAATTTACATTTAATAGTTTCTGCAACTCTTCCTTAACAATTTCTTTTAGGTTTGTGTTCATTCTCCACTGAGGTTGTCTAACTGGTCTTGCATTTTTTTCAATGTAGATATGATGTATGCAAGTTTTAGGGTCAATGTATTTCCATGCAAAAGTAGAAGAATGTTTCTGTAAAATTTCTATCAATTGATTCTTTTGCATTTCTTCCAGGTTTTCATTGACATTCAGGGTTTTTCCTAGAAATATTTCTATCGAGGAATTCCCAAATTTTTCCATGGAGAGAAATGATACTTTTTTAAATGAGAGATACTCATTTTGATTACAATCATGATGTAAGGAAGATTCCTTGTTTTCTAGTAAATTTGAAAGTTTGTCTTCCTCTACTTGTTCAGTAGCGAAAATGGGTTGTATATCTTCTTCATCTTCTATCCATTCTTCAGCTTCTATATCTATTGTTGTTCTTGTAGGGGGATATAATGTAAATTTATTTGTGGAATTTCCATCTGACATAAACATATCGCCTGATCTACAACTAATGAAAACATCAGCTGTAGCCAACCAAGGCCTTCCTAGGATTAATGGATGTCCTCCTAAATTATCCTTGGGTGTTAAGACCATGAAATCAACAGGATATTACCAAGAATCTAAGGATATACAAACATCTTCCAACACACCATCTGGTTTAATAATAGACCTATCTACTAATTGCAACAAGGTTGGTGTGTACTAAAGGTTAGGAAGCCTAAGTGTGTCCATAACTTGTTTACACGTTATGTTTATGGCTGCTCCAAGATTAATTAATGTGTTTGGTATTTCAATTCCATTGATGTGAATTTTTATAATGGGGCTTCTTGAATCTAAATAATTTTTAATTCTCAACTTCCCCATCACAATTTCTGCAATTTTTCTGACTAAGTGACTTTTTATATCTTTTTTTCTTCTCCCTGATCTTTGTGTACTTAATTCCTTAATTGTTTTTGCAAAAATTGGTATTTATTTTATGGCTTGTAATAAAGGAATATTAATACAAACATTTCTTAATTAATCCATCACATTGTAATTAGGAAAGACAATTTGTTTCTCTACTCCTTCATCAATTTTCAACCTTTCTGGGAAAGGTGGTTTAACTGATATCGAGGGTTGTTCTATGATAGGAGTATTTATTGGGATTTTTTCTATGTGTTTATTTTCTTTTTGAGGGAGAGAAGTCTCCCCTTCTTCTGATTTATTTTTGTGTTTTTGAAGATCAGATCTTGTTTCTTGAACGAAAACATGAGGTTTTCTTGGTAATACTCTTCTAGACCTTAATTGGACATTGTTTAGGTCTAATGCAGTTATTACATAAGTTTGAGGATTCTGACCCTCCATGTTGTACACTATTTGTTGTGATATTTTATTATTAGGATTCAGAAGTGGTTGAGTTGGTAGTTCATTTGGATTTTGTGGAAATGGGAAAGAAAGTTGTGGGTTTTGGTTTTGAACTTGAACTTGTGGCAATTGATTAGCTTGATGAATTTGATTAGATGAGGGTAAGAATTATGGTGGAAGGTAATATGGCAAGTACTGTTGATATTGAGCATAGGCTCCATAAGGATTTTTCCATCCTTGATTCTAAGGTTGTGACTATGGCAGAGCCCAAGGATGCCAGGCTGAATTCTAATTATTTTGTGAAGACTCGAAATTTGTTGTGATCTAAATCCTTGTGATTGATTTGGTTGGGGGTCTTTCCATGGTCTTTTGGCTATAAAATAGAGAGGTTCTACTGGTTCTGAGATTACTTCATTAGTGAATACGGCTTGAAGACCTTGTAAGGATGGACATTCCTTCGTATCATGATTACCTGCACATATGACACAGGTTTCTATGGCTTTTGAGTCTAAGGGACACTCTCTTAGAGCATGTTTCTTTTGATATTTGGGATAGAAGATAGATAATTCAAAATTTTCAAAATTTTGCTTATTTTGTATTTTAAGGGTGTCTATCTTCTCACTTAGGCTCCCTAAGGTATTTGTTTTGAAGGTGTCAAGCAAATTTCCTATTTCTGCCCTGCTGACTGTCTTGGATGCAGATTTGTTAATTCTTGACAAGAGAGGATCTCTAGGACTCCTTCCAACTCGTGCTTTACCCCTTGAGATATGTACACATAAATCACAAATATCTACAAATGGTAGTTGGGAAATATATCCTTTCCCAGTTAGGTTAAGGATATTGATCCATTCATCTTTAATAGCTATTAGTAAGAGATATTTTAAGGTTTCTTCACCGAAATTATCCATTTTTTCTCTTTGAACATTATAAACAAACCTTTCTACCATGTCTTCAAGATTTTCATCTTCTTTTTGTGTCATTTTGAAAAATTCATCTTTAAGGTTACTAGGCATACAATAATCTCTATATTTGCCTAAGAAAGCCTCTTTCATGTGTGCCCATGTTATAGAATGCACTCCTAGACTCATGAACCATTTTAATGTTGAGTCTTTTAATGTGACATGGAACATTTTTAACTTTTGAGCATCATGGAGATATTCATATGATCTGCATAATACTTCAAATTCGAAGAGAAATGTCTCCGGATTTTCATTTCTTTTCCCGTGAAAATTAGGAAGAATCGAGGGTGATATATTTTTCATTATGAGGGTTGTATCTTCATCAAGAATAGGGAATCCCAAAGGATCCTGATTTCCTCTGCCTCTACCCCCTCCTCTACCTCTACCTCTTCCTCTTCCTCTTCCTCCAATCCTATCTTCTTCACCATAGAAATTGTGTGCTTCTCCTTCCCCTTCTCAACCATGATAGATCCTTTGGAGCTAATATAGTGTTCTCCTAATATTTCTAGTTCCTATATCAATGGTTGCTCAGAATAAGTTTCCAATTCCTCTTCTTCACTAGGAACTTCTATTTTTTCTCCCAAAATTTGCTCACCAATGGAGGATAGAAAGATTACTCTTGTAGTTGGGGATGTAGGATATTCTACAATTACAACTTCAATAGAAGAAGTGGGTGAAGTTTTGGATTGGATTCTGATATTGAGATTTATGGAAGCCTTTGTTGACCTCTAAAAGGAATTTGGGTTTGAGTAGGTGGTGTGGATTCTCAAAGCTTAAGTGAAGTGAGTGGATTTGTAGGAATTAAACATCTTCCTCTCCCTACAAATCTACATCTATAGTCTCTATCCCTACGCATATCATGTTTTGATTTTTTTTAACTTCTATTCGTACTTCCCCGACAACGACACCAAAATGTTTGGCCAATTCAATGCCCTTGAATTGTCAATCATAAATTGTCAACCAGGGTATGTAGACTATTGAATCACGGGTGCAAAATATGTGCTAGAAGTTATTCGATATGTTGTTATGTATTTTTTAGGATCTAAACTTAATATGGAGGTGGTGTTTGTTAATTATATTGGAGTTACAATCCTTAAATTTATTAACTAATTTCTGGAAGTTAATCTCTATATAATTAGTTTATGGATGATATGAGAGTGATCCTACTTGTATTATATTGTTTTGAGATTTTTGGTCTTGAATATTTATGCTGTGGCTTCTAATTCACTAAGTGAAAAAAGAAATCTATTCTATAAATTGTGAAGAAACATTGTATGAACTCGATTGTTTAGGAGAAAATTCTCAAACTTTTACTTATTCAATTTTCATTCAAACAAAATATTTCAAACAACACCTATACTATGAAATAAACACACTTGAACTATGCTAGATAATAAGCAAATGAAGTAACGATGTAGTACCACGTATAAAGCAATTCAAATGACAGACTATGCTAGGTATGAAGCAGATGAAAGTACTTATGCAAATAATGATTCATTAATGAATTCATTATGCTGCATTTTCACACAAAATAGAGTATTCAAGGAATGAAAAGAAATTGAGTTGCAATTGGTTAATACCTATCATTGTTCGTAGGGCCCTCCACAGATCAGTTCACAATCTTCAATAAATGCAACACATACACACAAACCCAATTCTATTACTGGCAAACACAATTCACACATTGTTTTAGAATTACATCATTCAGGGTGCACCCTAATCACAGTGCAACCATAATTTTTTATAACAGGTCTCTGGCATAACAATATGAGTAATTTAAGGTGAATATCTTTATCTTAGCTAAATTATATCGCTAAATCTTCAATTTGCTATTCTAAAAGAAAATTGATAATATTTTGATTGAACATGAATTTTGTCTCGGCAACAATCCTACAGTTGCCCTGGAGTTTGACAATGATCTCCTGTGCTTATCTTAATGAACAGTTTCAAGTGGATAGGAAAGAATCCACAAGGAAACCATTCATTATCCATCCACATCCTTCATTGCTAACCTGGAGCTTCTGAACCTAGCAAACAATGGAGGCAAGTACAAATATCTAGATTAGCTATGGAAATAGGCCGATTCGGTAGCTAATTGCATTCTTTAACAAAACAATAGGGTATAATGTCAAACATGAATAAGAAGCCATATTATTGCATACCTTCATTAAACCCTGGTGGATATGGCATATAGGAAAAGAGAGAAGTATTAGGCAAAAAGGGATGTCATGGTAGGACAATCTTTAGAATCTACAGTACCAATGGAATATTTTGTAGTTAGTCTATCTACCCATAAGGAATTAACCAACTTTTTTTTCCAGGTCTTCTTATTGTCTTCTAGCAATTTCTTGATGATACTAACAAGGTTTTTGTTAGAGGATTCTGCAGGTTCATTACCTTGAGGGTAATAGGTTGTGGAATGGCCAAAGGTAGTGTGGTATCTTTTACAAAATTCTATCATCTTCTTAGATTTGAAAGCAACTATATTATCATTAATGAGATTTTGTGGGCATCCAAATCTTGAAAGGATATTGTTTTCAAGGAATGAGATGATGGCATAATTAGTGTATTTTTTAGAAGGTATGGCTTCTATCCATTTGGTGAAGTAACCAATGGCTATCAAAATCCATTTATGTTGGGCTAAGGAGTCTCTGTGTATATGTGTTTTATGTGTTATGCTCTCACATTTTTACTTTTCCTGTGATTTAGAATTCTTATGCAGGTAATTTCTGTATGGGGTTAAAACCTACATTTGGTATCAGAGCTGTTTTGGCTTCAAGGGGACGCCTTTGTTGCTGAGGGGGTTGCTCGGGCCTGTGGTAGACCCTGTTCAGTGGGAGATCTGCGAGATCGATTCTGGTGGTGAAAGAAAATGGCGAGCAGCGGAAAGATAGAGATTGAGAAGTTCAATGGTCAGAGTTTTGAGTTGTGGAAACTCAAGATGGAGGATCTGTTGGTGGATAAAGATCAGTGGATCGCAGTAGATCCGGTACTAAACCAACGGGAGTGACCGATGAAGAATGGAAGAAGTTGGATCGGAAGGCAAATAGCACAATACGATTGTGTGTCTCA
>APFE030881852.1:0-10648 GCA_000404065.3 Pinus taeda | reverse complement strand
GCTGACCTACAACCTTCTCTCCTCCAGGTACCACGTTTCATCAATTTTCAGACTGGATACACTGAAGCACAACACATACTCTGAAAGGCCACGTTTCATCCAATTTTCATACTGGACCCAATAACCACATTGAAGCTCATAATCAAACAACCTTCTGAATTGCCCAAGCACTAGATCAATACAAATACAAGTGAGTCATCAACCAGATCTAGTCAATCAGATCACATAAAGATGAGCTATTAAGAACATGATCCATTCATCCATCAATGTACAAACATTTAATCTATCACCTCTCAGACTATTGTTACCAGAACATGATATCAGACATCAGACATTACTTCAAAACCCAGATCACAGCAATGATAAACATGTACAACTAAATAGATCTCAAGAGAGGTACGTAGCTTCACCCATGTAATGCCTGCGTACAAGTACGCACCGCTCCCAACTGATTCCCTGCGTACATACGCACTGTGCCTCACAGACTTCCTGCGTACGTGCGCTCTGCGTCTAATGAACTGCCTGTGCCCCCTCGCATCTGCAGTGCTTCTGCTCCTGCGTATCTGCGCACCTGCAACTCTTCTGTGCCTGCGTATCTCCGCACTTTTCTTTCGCTGGACCTGCATACCTCTGGGTATAGATAATTTCAAGACTTCAAGAGCAACCCAGACTTTCAGATCTACAGATCTGAACATGTGCCGAGGAGATAGCAACCCATTAGTAGATCTGACTTGTAGTTCTCATGTTCTTCCTTGATTTAGATCTAGCTATCTCTCATAACCCATCACTAGAATTTCAAATCTAGCTTCTTAAGATATTCAACCCAAAAACATGCTAAGCCAAATGATCTCCTTTGCTTTATATAGGCAAGCTCTTCCTGAAATCAAGGATGATGGGGCTCAATAATAATAATAAAATAAAACAATACCACGGGCCAAAACCATGATAACACAATACCGTCGTCTAAATACCAAGGGTAAAACATAAGGAACCCCACGTGTGCGCGCTTTTACTGCTTGAAATGTGTGCACTGGCGTACGCACCTCCTGAACTGGGTAACTGCGGGTATGTACGCACTTTATGTAACACTAGCCTGCGTGTACACACCTTCTGCAAGGTGTACCTGCGTACTCCTTATTTTCTTCAATATCTGAGAGCTGATCATCAATCTCTGCTACTAACCTGTTGTACAGTGATCCATCACCTGTATGGGTTGCCATCAAGGACAATACTTTAGCCATAATGCCAACAATCTCCCCCTTTGGACTTGATGGCAAAGCTTACTTGTGAACTTCCATCTGATCCCTTTTTGCTATCCGGTAACCCATGCATTCTGTCACATCTGATATTTCGTCTGTAGATTCATCTGAATGTATATAAGCGAGATGATCTTCTATGAGAGGGTTTCCATCAAGTACAACACATACATCATAATGCCAACACAAACAAACTTATTTAACAGAAAGCAATAAAACATGACAATGATTTAATTTAAGGAATTGGTTCCCATATTTCTTGTCCGCCTTTGAGCAGAGCACCAGCTATAAGAAAGGTTTCTTTGTTAGCATCAGTGTCTGCCTTCTTATTATTGGCTCTCAACACATGATAGAAATTTAAATTATGGAAAGAGTCACCAAGATCTAAAATTTTGTGTATCAGCCTTGCTAGCCTTAGGTCCTTTGTCTTAGAACGAGTCACCATAGTGTTGGTAATAACTTGAGAATCTCCAATATCATTGACCTCCCTGATGTTTAGCATTTTGAGAATCTTGAGTGCTTGAAAAAGAGCCAAAGCCTCAGCTTGGATGCTGGAAGCAATGCCCAAGCCCAGGCGAAGTTGTGGATCCTAGAACTAGCTGGGTTTAATATAACTCCTTCAGCACCAGCTCTTCTAGGATTGCCCTTAGCAGCCCCATCAAAAAATAAGGAGTGCCTTTGCTGGTTTGCAATCCATCCCTAGAGCTCGTTTTCTGTAACCTTTATTTTCCAAACTTTTAGGAGGGGAATACTCTTTACCAATTTTTGGAGCTGTAGGTCAAGAGAAGAGCCCTAGTTTTTATCCTACTGGGTGAGATTTAAATCATCTTGAGGTCTCTCAGGCACTCTTTTAATTGTTATTTTATTTTAACTGCCACTAGCTTGATGTCCTGCTCGTAGTTTCGGAAAATCCTTTTGTTTTGCTCTAGCCATATCTGCCAGTAGATAATTTTAGGGAGAATTAACCAAGTCGCTCTAATAATTTTATTTTTTTGAGGAGGACCAAAGTACCTTTGCAGCCATCTATCAAAAAAACTAGCAGTGGAGGAAGGAAACTCGAAGCTGGAACTCAGAGTGTCTAGCAGTACGAACCAGATTTGCAAAGTCAAGGAGCAATCTAGCATCAAATGTGAAACAATTTCCTAGTTTGCCTTGCAAATTCTACTCTTTGAAGGGTTGTGGAAGCCACGCTTCAGTAGATTATTGTCAGTCAAGATTTTGGAATGGCGTAACAGCCATTGAAAAAATCAATTTTTTGCAATGAAGGGTGGTACCAGATCCCTTTCCAAGGCTCTGGATTCATGGCCACATGGGGGTGCTCGCACAGCTTGGTGTATCCCTAAGCAACGGAATAACCACCAACCTGCACACCCCAACATATAGTATCCTTGCTTCGCATCCACGATGGAGCCAATCCATGAAGTTTGGAGAGTAATTCCTCGTGTTCTATGTCCAAATCTCAGGGCATTTCAATTTTCCATCCAGCCCAGTGAGGTTCCTGCCAGACTGAGATATCCCACAGGGAACGCATACCAGCATCCATCCACTGTGCAACCCTTGGAGGGAGGGGTAGTCTCCCAGCGGCTCCTTGTTCATAATTATGTCTGTCCAAAGGTTGATCCTTTTTTCATTGCGAGGGACCTAGTAGGCATGAGTATTTATAAGTGGACAGGCTTTTGAACAAAGCTTTTGTAAGGGAGAATTCAGAAGCGGCAAAGGATGGCCTAGACAACGGGAAAGTTTGCCCATAAATATTTTTTCCAAATATCTAGATGAGCCCAGCTAGGTTTCGGAGCTATAATCCTCCAAATGAGCTTAGCCCCCATGGTGATATTTTGAACTCCAAGACTTTTGAAATTCAAGCCTCCTTCTAAGAGCGGTTTGGAGATGGAATCCCAGCTGACTAACGAAAACGTTTTCTCATTTTTCTTGCCCCCCTTCCAAAAAAAATTCCTAATGATCTCCTCCATTTTTCTGAGAATCCCGGAGGGAGCAAGAAGAATATAAAACAAAAACAAGGGAATATTGTTAAGCATAGATTTAATCAGGACAGACTTACTAGCAATGTTCAACCAGGAAAATCCCCAGGCAAGCAGTTTGTTCTTGAATTTCTCCAGTGGGGGAAGCCAATCTCTACTGAAGGCTCTTTTAAGAAAGACAGGAAGGCCCAAATACTTGAAGGAAGTCTAGTTTGAGGAGGCTGTGAAACCAAAAGTTCTGGAAATGGAATTGAGCATGTTGGAAGTGGTGTTCCAGCAATAGATATGGCATTTTCCAATGTTTAAACTGCTTCCCGAAATCAAACAAAACTCATCCAGGACTCCTTTAAATCTGGAGGCTATAAGCACAGAGGTAGCTCCCAATAACAAGGTGTCATCCGCAAAGAGGGCATGGTTGCTGTTTTTAACACATCTTGCTATACAGAGCCCAACATTTCCTAATCCATCATTTTTTTGTCTAAATAGAAGCTAAGAACAGAGGCTTGAAGAACAAACAGAAGGGGTGAGAGTGGGCACCCCTGCCTAAGCCCTCTTGTGGCTTTGTAAAAGTTAGCAGCTCTTCCGTTTATTGAAGGAGCGATCCAAGGCTCCGAAATGGCCCAAATCCAATTTATAAAGTTCTCCCCAAATCCAATTTTGTGTAAGACTTTCAGCAGAAAACAGTGCTTGACTCTATCAAAAGAATTTGCTAAATCAAACTTGACAACCACCTTTTTCCTTGGGACTCATACTTGAGTGGATTTCCTCTTGGACCAGCATGTAGTTTTCCACTATCTGTCTCCCTTGAATGAATCATCCTTGGCTTTCCGGAATGAGTTTGGGGAGTATGAGCTTAAGTCTATTAGCAATAACTTTAGTAATCAGTTTATAATAGATGTTACATAGCAATATCGGATGAAACCTGTTGAAAGTATTGGCTCCTTTCTCTTTGGGAATGAGAGCAAGAAAATCAGTGTTCATTCTTCCTCCGATTTTCTTGCAAGCTTGGGACTTGATAACCATTTTGTATAGATCCTTTTCCATAATATGCTAGTAAGATTGGAGGAATCTGGCTGTAAAACCTTCCAGTCCAAGGGCTTTTTCCAGGTCCATGTCAAAGAGGGCATCCTTGACTTCATTCTTAGTGACTTTAGCTTCAAGAAGGTGATTCATTTCAACAATAATCAAGGAGGGAACCACGTTAGTCATATTAGAGCTTTGGTCCAGATTTTTATCTTCGCTATATAGGCTTTTAAAATGAAGGGATGCAGATTTTTTGATGCTTGCATTGTCTTTATGAGTAATAGTGCCATCTTTAATTTCGGAAATGGCATTGGTGCACTTCCTGGCCTGAGCTTGTTTATGGAAGAAGGAAGAGTTCCTATCCCCTGCTTTAAGCCAAAGACTTTGTGACTTAAGTCTCCAATACTCTTCTTTTGTTAGACAAGCATTGTGGAAGTTTTGTTGCAGCTGGGCTTCTTTGTCTAGAAATTCTTTGGTTATATTAGCTGTTTTAGCTTAGAGGTGGTGACTTTCCAGACTGCGTTGAAGAATTTTTCTTTCATTTACTGGTTTGGGTAGAGTTTTGACCCAGCTTTTTAAAGTTGTTTTCACTCTTCTGATCTTCTCCTCTCAGAAAAAAAAGGGGGAGCCTTTTACTATCTGCCTCCAGATGTCTTTAACTAAATGCATGAAGATTGATTCATTAGTCCAGAGCAGGCTGAATCTGAAGGGGATTGGACGAAGGTCAAGCTAAAACACCAGTTCCATCTTGATGGATTTATGATCCGAAGTGTTGCAAGGGAGAATGCGAAATCTAGCTTCTAATCCAAGTAGAAGAAAAGAGATTCGAATTAAGAATCTATCCAATATAGTAGCAATATGTCCAGCACCAATTCTTTTGTTAGTCCAAGTGACCTTACCCGAGATTGGCTTGATGTCCAGGAGGTCCCAGTCTTGCATAAGGTCCTCTACCCATTCCCTTGCCGGATCTCGAGCAATGCTGCCTCCTCTCTTGTCTATTGAAAGGAGAGTAAGATTCAGATCTCCTGCTATGATGATATTCTACAGATTGACTAGATCTGTTTGGGTTCCTATGGAGTCCCAACAGGACTTCTTTTCCTTAGCGTTCACAAGGATGTACATGTTGAAGAGGCTAATAATCTCTTTTGAGTCTAAGTGTAGAAATTTTAAGAGCAACTAGTGAGTATTGAGGGATTCAGAGATGAAAAGGAATTTTCTAGCATTCCAAAGAGTGGCCAACCCTCCAAAAGCCCCTTGAGCTGAGATAGCTTCCCCCTCACATTTTCTCCAAATTTTCTTGCTTGCCTCAAGGAAGACGGAGTCTTCCAGTTTGGTCTCCTGGATGAGAAGTATGTTAGGAGTTTCTGTTCTTATTAAACTTTTGATGGCTTCTTATTTGATTTTGCTCCCCATACCTCTATAGTTCCAGGAGACTACCTTCATCATTTATATTTCTAGTTCGCTCCCTTAGAGTCTTGGGGCTGGTTTCTTGCCAACTTTGCTTTTGATGCTAGGAGCTTCTCAAGAGTTGGCTAGCTACCTTGAAGCTTATCCTTGAAGGTTTCCTGCTCTCTTTTTTCCTCGTCTATTTTGCGGCCTCTTGTGGATCTCCTTATTGAAGCTTGGGATTCTCCTATTTCCCCTTCTTCCTCCGAGCTCTCTGATTCATGCTCCTCTTCCTTTCCTGCGATAATGTTTCCTTTGGAGCTCTCAGCCATTGCCAAATCTATTGTTGTTACACCAATTTCAGCCATTGCCTCTGTTACTGGAACACCACTTCCAGCTTCATCAACTCCATTTCCAGAACCTTTGGGGGCTATAGAGGGAGGGGTTGATTTTTGTTTTTCTGGTTCCTGAGGTTCCTCTATTTGTGAGCTTAGAGGGGAAAATTTGTTTTCTTGATCCTTTCTGGGAGAGGGTTACTGAGGGGGTGCCTGTGGACCTCTTCCATTTGGACCAGCCTGCTTTTGGGATTTCCTGGTGCGCTTGACTTGATTCCAAGCTTCTTCTTTACCCTGTTCTGGTTCCACATTGGTTGGGTAACCTTTGGCGAAGTGTCCGTAGACATGACATTTTTGACATTTGAAAGGCAGATGCTCGTAATCCAACTTCTACAGATGGGACCAGCTTCCTACTTTGATTTTGATGGCTTCTGGGAGACCCACCTCTAGGTCTACTTCTACGCATATACGAGCGCAATCATATTGACCTTTACTGTTTGCCCTATCTATGAACTTCCCAAGGGCATTTCCGATGTGTTTCAGCAAGTCCTAGTTCTAGTAATGGACAGGAAGATTAGGATGTCTGACCCAAACAGGGACCGCTGAAGGGACATTGACTGTAGGGTCGAAATCTGGGGTCCATCTGTTGAGGTACAAGCCCTAGGGGCCCATGAAATAGGGGCCATTCTAGAAGAATAGATCCTTGTCCTCCTTTGAGGTGAATTCAAAAAGGAAATACCCTCGACCTAAGAAGTAAGAGGTGACGCTGCTTTTGATCAGAGGAGCCCAGTTCCTGTTTACTCAGGACTCAGTGGTCTTAGGAGAAGGCCATAGATCGATGAACTGACTGACAAGAGCCCGCTCACCAAGGAGAGGGTAACCTGAATCGGGGTCTCTGGTGACAGGGAGATTTCAGGAATGTCTTCTAGCCGCTTGACAAACTTGGTTGCTTCACTCTTCTTCTTTTGTGGCAAGCCAACCAAGAGCTGAGAAAAAGCTTCGGCAGAAGAGGGCAAGCTAACCTAGGGTGAGCTCGGGGCCTCCATGAGGGCAAGCCCGGCTTAAACTTCCCACCCAACAGAGGACGGGCACTCTGAACAACAGAAGCCCAAAGGGGAACGCTAAGAAGGGGGGAAGACGGCCCAAAGCCTTATGCCGCAGAGTAGCAGGGGTGCAGAGGAACCGAGATGTAGCTAGGGTATGGCTGCTCCAGAGTGTGCGCTAGGGTATGGCTGATTAGTGTAATAATGTCACCGAAAAACACTATTTTGTGACATTATTACACTAATCATTATCTTTATTTAATTCTTGTTATTACTATATTAATAATTTTAATTCATGTTATTACTATATAATAATTTTAATTCATGTTATTTCTATATTAATAATAATGTCACAAAAACACACTATTTTGTGACCTTATTACTATATTGTTTGTTTGTTTTATGTTTTATGTTTTACTATATTGTAACATTGTTTTGTGACACTATTATACTGATTATTATCATTATTTAATTCATGTTATCACAACATTAATAATTTTAAATCACGTTATTATTATATTGTTTGTTTGTTTTATGTTGTATGTTTTACTATTTTCTAAGACTATTATACTAATAATTATCATTACTTAATTCATGTTATTATTATATTAATAATTTTAATTCATGTTATTACTGTATTCTTTGTTTGTTTTATGTTTTATTATATTGTAACTCTATTTTGTAACACTATTGTTGACACCTAATCCTCACGATTGGGTGAATTTATGTAAATAGTTAAATTAGGAATGTGAACAGTCATTAGAAGATGAACTGAGCAGTCACACCCTTTTGTATATAACAATAGCCTAGCTAATGAAATGAATCGAATCAGTTTTACTGCCTATTGGAGAGTTGCTGCCTGGCCTGACATGGTATCAGAGCCAGTTCTCAAAATAGTTGTAACTCCCTTCATGTTTTTTGCCACTGTGGGTTGTATGCTGGTGCACTGTCCTGACCTGAGCACTGTCCTGACATGAGCACTGTCCTGACTGAGCACTGTCATAAAACAATAAAACGTTCCTACTTCCGCTGTCCTCAACACCTCTGTCCTCTGAAATATCTCTTGAATGTTTGAATGTTACTCCCTCTTGATGCGCGGGTCTGACCCATCTGTGTTTTTAACGCTGCATTGCTCTGATCCGAGGATTCTTGTCAAATAATTCTTTTGATTGCTATCCTCGTGGTTAGTAGTGGCTACAGCTTACGCTACGTCCCGAACAAACCAATACACCCTTTATTTCGATCAAAGATTGAATGTAGAGAAAGCATCTCTATCCATTAATTTTTCTTGAATTCCGCAGGGTCCCCTCGGCATGAAGTAAACGGCGTATTTGAAGGCAGGCAAGCATCTCTATCCATTACTTTTTCCTCCACGCCAACCACAGATTTTGGCTTTTCCAGTTTTCATGCCATACAGAAAGTATACTGGAAGCGTCGGCCAGAGGTTTTATACTGGAAGGTCCGTGCTGAGAATGTACATTTTTTGCGTTGAACGAACATTGTTTCAAGTGTTGGATGCTCGGAGGCTGGTTGTTTGAAACGATTTTTATTTTAAAATCAATTGTGCATGAAAAGTTACGCTGACATTTTACATGTGCTGAAGTTTTTAATGTTTTGCTAAAGTTTTTTTAACGCTAGATGCCACTGGTGAGATTCAGAAGAAGCTTGAAATAAAATATAGGAGAAGATAAAAAAAAAAATTGTATTTTTTCATAATATTGCCATTATAGTGCAGTTTTTCTTTAACACCAGAAGTGAAAATATTTTATATATTGGCAGTAGAAGTATTTTTAGAGATCTTGGATTTTACAATGCATTCAATCATATCTATGGTGGGAATAGTTCTCACTGGCAAGGAGAACTATCCTGAATGGTCCCGGATGATAAAACACACCCTCATCTTCAATGAGTTGTGGAAGGGAGTGTGTGTCGAAGAAGGAGACAATGACCGAGTACAGCCTACCTCAAACAAAGAGCTCATCATTTGGGAAAACAAGAACAACAAAGCTTGTGCATTAATCGCAACATCTGTAAATGAAGAGGTGAGTCGCCATATTTTGTAATATTCACCTACCTTTGAAGCCCTACAAAAGCTGAAAGAGCTCTATGACTCACATTCTGCACTTGAAGTTGTCCAACTCATGATTAATCTCTTCACTCTTGAACTGCAAAATAATGATCCTCTTTCTCTTGCATCTGAGGTAAAGTCTATAATGCATGATATCAAATCCACTAAGGTTGAGCTGGATATCCCTCTTATTGCTTTTCTCAAGGCACTTTATCCTACTTACTCCATTTATCTTCAGTCTTTGTAAGCAAGTGGAAATTTCAAAGATATAACCTTTGACTCTCTTGTGAAAAGGTTTTCTGAAAGAGAGAAAGCTTTTGGAAAGAAGACAACCCCTAAGTCTTCTGAAGAGACTGTGTGCCTTGCTCATAAAGAAAAGCATCCTGCTCAAGATTCTACAAGAGCAAGAGGTGGACGAAGAGGACGAGGAAGATATTTCAGAGGAAGGGGGGCAGACATTCTCGAGGATAAAAGGAAGATTTACACTGTATTCACTGCAAAATAAATGGATCACATGATGCCTCTACATGCAAGCTACCATGGGATAAAATTGAGAAGAAAAGAAACCAATAGAAAGGTAAAACTGATGATACAGACAAAGGTAAAGCACCTGAATCTGCTCACTATGTTGAGGCACAATGTAACATTGGAGTAAATGAAGATTTGTTTAACACTTCACTTGCTTCCTGGAAAAATGACTGGCTGCTTGATTCAGGAGCAACCTGTCATATGACTCATAGAAAAGACTTTTTTGAAGATTTCACTGACAATTTTGATGGAGTAGTTTACTTTGCAGATCAGTCAAAAATCAAGCCATCAGGGCTTGGCACAATCAGGCTTAAATTGCCTGGTCTTCTAGACTTTCTTCTGGATCATGTTCTATATCTCCCATAGCTCAAGAGAAACTTGTTGTCCTTGGTCCACATCCGCCAGCAAGGTCACTCCATTCACATGTTTGATGGCAAGATTGAGGTAAGAAAAGCATCTGACCACTCACTTCTCATGAGGGGAATAGAAGAAGAAAGGCTTCTCAAACTGCAAGGAACATCTGCTCATGCACAACATTTCTCATACAATTCTCATCATGAAGAAGGTACACTTCCGTCAAGTTTATTATGGCATGCTAGATTTGTACATTTGAACTATGACAGTCTCCGCTTATTGAAGAAAAATGGTGTTGCTGGTTTTCTTACAATTCCTAGAAAACTTAAGCATTGCGATGCTTGCATTCTAGGAAAGCATAACAAACAACCTTTTCATGATTCGCATTCAAGAGCACATAGGAAAATTGAACTCATTCATTCAGATTTATGTGGTCCAATGCCTGTTTCTTCTGCAAATGGAAATAAATATATCATGACATTTATTGATGACTACACCAGAATGTTCTCGATTTATTTATTGAAGAACAAATCTGATGCTTTCCAAACATTCAAGAATTTTAATAAATGGATTGAAAATGATGAAAAATCTCATATTGGGTCTATTCGCACTGATAATGGAAAATAATATACATCAAATGAATTTGAAAACTATCTTCGCCAACATGGGATCAAAC
>APFE030881850.1:0-10924 GCA_000404065.3 Pinus taeda | reverse complement strand
AAAAGAAATTATCCAGAATTTGAAGACCCAATTGTCCTCCAAATTCCACATGAAAGATCTCGGTGTTGTAAACTATATTTTGGGCATGGAAATTAAAAGAGATCAGGCAAAAAGGAAGCTCTGGCTAAACTAGAGGAAGTATGTCGAGACAATACTGCAGAGGTTTAATATGCAGGATAGTAAACCGGTGAAGGTTCCTATTCCTGTAGTTGTGAGGTTATCTGCTGAACAGTGTCCGAAGACACAAGAAGAGGAAGAGGACACGTGTCTCATATTCAAGTGCAGTCGATATCTTGATGTATGTAATGGTCTGTACTAGACCAGACATTGCACATGCAGTGGGAGGATTGTGTAGGTTTATGTCAAAACCAGGGAAGGAGCACTGGACAGCAGTGAAGCGGGTTTTCAGTTATTTGCGTGGCACTATTGATTATGGTTTGTGCTACCAAGGAAGACCGAGATTGGACAGAGTGTTGAATAATTGTGGCTTTGTTGATGCAGACTGGGCTGGAGATCTGGATCAGAGAAGATCTACAAGTGGGTATGTGTTTCACCTATTTGGAAGTGCAGTTAGTTGGATGAGTAAGAAACAATCTGTAGTGGCACTATCAACTATAGAGGCAGAATAGATGGCAGCCACTCATGCAAGCAAGGAAGCAGTTTGGTTGCAGAGATTGTGTTCAAGTATGGGGTTAGTACAGGGAGCTATAAGGATAGACTGTGATAGCCAAGGTGCAATTTACTTGGCAAGGAACCCTGCTTATCATTCAAAGACAAAGCACATTGATGTTCTATATCACTTTGTGAGGGATATGATAGAAGACAAAAAGGTGTTGCTGGTAAATGTGGACACTTTGAAGAATACTACAGATGCATTGACAAAATCTGTGAGCTCTGAGAAGTTCTGTTGGTCTAGAGAAACAATGGGCATTTCTTGGCTGGAAAAATGACTAAGCTCTCTTGTGGAAAGAAAACAACAAGTGGGAGATTGTTGGGTCACAGGGGGGGCAATAGGCCCCCTTGTCTGGGGGGTTTGAGGGGGGGTAGCCCCGCTCTATGGGGTCTGGGGCAGCGCCCCAAGAATTTTTTTTTGGACCCTATATTAGGTTGGGCAAACCTACCTATGGTTTTTTGTCCATGGTTTTGGACGTGATGGTTTTTGGTCCATGGTATTGGATGCTTCGACATGTATAAATATATATTATAACATTGAAAGGAACATAATGAAAAATCAAGCTGGTAGTCCAGCTTTGGGATCCAGTGGGAAATCTCTGTGTATATGTGTTTTATGTGTTATGCTCTCGCATTTTTATTTTTCCTGTTATTTAGAATTCGTATGAAAGTAATTTCTGTACGGGGTTAAAACCTACAAAAATTGATATTTGGCTAATAAATAAATTGTATTAAAATTTCTCTAAATCATAGAACATACCATTGTTTCTTAAAATTAATATGGTATTAGAGATGAGGTGAAGAAAAAGCCAAATCAAGTTTGAAAGAGCAATCACGAAAGACATTTGGACAAGGAAAAAAGGTTCAATGGCTTCCTCATCCTAGTTCCTAGCTAAAGATAAGCTCCATGGTAAATCTGACTATCATGGATGGATGACATCTCTTTATTTCGACCTTGGAAGAAAAAGAAGTGATGTACTATGTGTAGGGTAAAATCCGTGAAGCTCCTTCCAATGCACCGACTACTGCGAAGACCAAGTACAATAGGGTTGAAGTAAAACTAAATAAGTTTATCAGGGATTCCATTGACAAGAATCTAGTTGCCTACATCTCTGAATTGAAGACCCGCAGGGAGATCTACTACAGGTTTGTCAACATGTTCAAGCTTATTAATCCTAATAAAATTATATTTCTCAAGAATATGTTGAAGCATATTAAGAAGGGAAAGGATGAGGATATTCAATTCTATTTCTTGAGAATTACTAAGATTAAGAATGATCTACTCTCGACTGGAGAAGTCATTCCTAATAGGGAACTTACTCTCACCACCCTTGGAGGACTCCCACGCTAGCAATATGTATTTCGAACCACTGTCCTTAACAATGATCAAATTCTAGGGTTTGAAGAATTTATGTCGAGATGCATTCAAGAAGAAACAATAATTTTTTGTGGCAAGAAATGCCTTCTAATAGAAGCAACCCCACGACATTCTACTCTAATGCCAAAAGGAGAAATAGTGCAGGCTTTAAAGGTCATTTACATGGAAAGCCTCGATCTAAGGGAGGAAAGAATGGCAGGTGCTTTTTTTGCAATAAGTTTGGCCACTATGCAAGGTAGTGATGCTATATGAGGGACACATCATATGATGATGAATACAATCATTCTAGGGGAAAATTCAACAACAATGATAAAAGGAATGGTAGGTCCAGTGAAAAATGTAAAAGGAATGCGGGACATCAAGGAAATGGTCGACCCTCCAAGAAATCAAGGAACTCTAGGTATGAAGAATGAAATGTTGTTAACAATAAGAAAAGAGAGTATTATCTTAAATTGGACCTCTCCACTCCCTCTCCCCTGGAAAATTTGGGAAATTGGTTGATTCATAGTGGTGCCTCAAGGCACTTCACCAGATACAAGGAATTCCTCTCTAATATGATAGAAAAGGAGACAAACTTGGAAATCATCATTGGAGATTATGCCACCTATGCTGTGAAGGGAGTAGTGAATTTTACCCTTCAATTGAATCAAGGTAACACTATTCATTTACAAGAATTACTATATGTACCTGATCTCAAGAGTAACGGGTTGTTCATTTCAACCATGGAGGACAAAGGATTCAAGGTGGCATTCATCGATGGAAAATTGTGTGTTTGGAAATTAAATTTTAAAGATTATTTTACTCTTGGGTTGAGGGTTGGAGGAAGTCCATTGGGGGCCATGTCTTGCGACACATGTCTACAATCTGAACTATTGCACTGGAGATTTTCCCATCTTCATTATAAGGCCCTACCCTATGTGAGATAGATGGTGATAGATATGCTTGAGTTCAAAGTGGAGAATTAAGGTGTATGTCCAGGATGTGCCGAAGGAAAAATTACAAGGGGACCATTCCCCTCAAGTAATAGCAATACCACATATATATTACAATTGCTTGAATCCAACATATCTAATATGATACCCGTAAACTCTTTGAGAGGATACTTATATTATCTCACCTTTATGGATGATTATTGTTGCAAGCCCTGGATCTACTTATTCAAGAAGAAGGATTAAGTGTTCACATGGTTCTTGTTAGCACTCCTCTGTGTCCCAAGGCCGAGAAAGGAGACTGACGTAGGTATCCTCAAACCAAATTTTAGATCTAATTTCTAGCCCTACCAAATTAGAGAGTTATCTCTCAACGATCTCATAGACAATGAAATTACTGGAGAGGGAATTATATGTTAGTCTAGATATTAAGCTCAATGGTGTTTAAATTTTAGGGTTCGCTAGATGAAACTCAAGGGTCTAGGAACTAGGCTAGGGTTTCTAATGATCAATTACAGAGATATAATGGGGAAAGGTAGATATGCTCAGTGACATAAGTAGGTTTTCATGTGGGTGCAAGGATGAAAATATAGAGGATGATAACGAGCATGTAACCATGAATTCACTCATCAAAAGAAATAACACTAGCATGAAAATATCATCAAAGCAGAGCATATAGCTTATGAATTCTATTTAGACACCTATGAGATAATCACAAGAAAGAATAGAGATGGTAAGAAAGAGAAATATATGTTTAATTTAATAGTAAAAATATAAAAACACTGTCACACAAAAATACCACAAGAATCCCTAGATAATAGTTGCAATCGATTGTTGTATTACTGCAAGAAAATGTACACTAGCTCCAAGCAATGATTCTCAAACATCTAACCCTTTCTATGACTTACATCAGGCTACATATATATCAAAAACCACTTCCCCCTCTAAAGGGTCGAATCCATCAAGATATGAACAATTTACATCATTTTCTCTATCCAAACCTAAAGCTAGGGAGGTTAAGAAACAAATTATCCATTTATCATTGACTGACTTTACTAGCATTAATGACCATCATAATTACATCAAAATTCCATTTACAAGCCCTATTACACTTAGTTACATCATGTAGAAACCATTTGACTAATTACATCATGGACAGTCAAGTTTGACTGATAAAAACCAAAAAATTACATTGCTAAGAAAAACACAACAAATTTCCCCAGAAGCGCAGCATGTCTGAGAGAAGCGCAACATGGATTTTGTAGGAAAATTTGGGGGAGTTTTCTTGGTCCATTTGCTGACATGGAAATTGGTAATGGTATCCTAGTGTGTCTACTTGCCTCCTAAAGAGTTAAACCTACAAAAATCCCTTTTCTAGGCCTCCAATAGTCACTTTTCCAAGGCTGCTCCATAAGTGCAACATGGGGTCTGAAGCAGTGGTAGAAACCTATGTTTGAGCATGTTTTTTTACTTTTCCTTCCAACTTGTGCACAGACATGAAAACCCAGGTACATATCTAACTTTTACTCATCAAAATCTATCCAACCATCCAAGAAATTCATCATTTAGAGGTCCTGGGAAGAAGCACAAGATGAGCTCATTGTGCTTCTGTACATCACAAAACTGCCAAATTACCCAAAATTTCAAAATTTGACGAAAAATATATAAAATTGCTTGAAATTTGTCTCTTTGAATCCTTGGGTAATGTTTTAGATAATCAAGGATGCATCAGCAAGTAGATCCAAATTGCCTCTCTTACTTAGCTTCTTTTTCATGTTTTTACCATAATATGACAAACCATGTTTCTTGTGCAATAGTGACTTTCCATGAGTCTCTGAAGCTTCGGGTCCCTGTTATCCATCTTTAGAATAATCTCCAACTGTTCATTAATCCGGCCACGCCATAACTCCTTTTCTTTCTCATTCTCAGCTGCAATGGTGTCTTCAGAGTCTGGCTGACCTAGTGGAGGAGATGGCTCACTCCCTAGTGTTTCCTTTATTTTCAATCCTCTGCTATTAGGCTTCCTTGGCTTGATATAAACCTCTTTATCCTCAATATACTCTACAACTATCATTGCCTTTTCTTTCTCATCGTCTACCACCACATCATCCCTAGGTTTAGAGAGAAAAAGTTGTTTTACCTTTAGTTGTATGTTATCCTGCTGTAGGAATGTAATCATAAAGTTGGCCTTTTCCAAGTCATCCTTAAGATCTATAATTTATGATTTATTTTGCTTTATAATATTCTTAGGTGAATTTCTTTGTCCATGCTCTACCATGTCATCATGAAAATGTACCTGTTCTTTCTCATGCTGATGTTCTCATGTTTCTTGTCAACCTCTAGTAAGTTGGTCTTTGTTCTCACTACGTAGAGCAAATACAAGCCTTTTCCCTCTGTTGTAGGTTTCAGTCACCTCTTCCCTAGGTATATTTTTCACTACTTCCCCAGGTGACTATGCAACTAGTTTTCTTGAAGAGCCAACCTCTTGTGGTTTTGGTGATGGTGATGGTGTGCCTTGGCTGCTAGGTTGACTAGTAGCACACAGATGTGAAGCTGATTGGATGAGTGCCTCCCAAGACATGTTGATCTCCGAAAGTTGATGGAGGACAATGAATTTGACCAAGCCATGGTGAAACAAGTTATATTGATGATCCTTGCATTTACTCTGTACCTTCTTTGTCATCTTGACAAGTATTCTATACAAATAATGAGGTAGGTTTGGAGGTTTAACTGTTGTGAAGGGAATTAGGAGAATTATGTTTTACTAATAAAGTATTGAAAACCTTCCTTCTTAGGTAAAGTACCTCATAATCATCTTCATTAATGGAGCATACCTTTCAAGCAATTGTCTAAAGGGGAAAATGTGTTTTCGAGCATCCTTATAATGTGGCTTTAGGAAAGATTTATAGTTCTCAATGTCTAAATCCATCCCTTTAAACCATATTTCTCCATGATTTGGAATACTTGTAGCTATGGAAATTCCATTTTCTGAAATGATGAAGTCTATCCCAGCAATGTTGGCCTTATCCCTCCTAAAGTTGGTGGAAAAGAGGCATCTCAATTTAAAATTTGAACCTACTTTTTGGAGCTTCTCATAGAAACCTAGGAAACTAGCATCTTGGAAATATTTGTTAATGAAGGGTGAGGCCATGATTTATTTGACCTATGATGGCTCATAACTGGACACTTTCCTACACTTATTATATGTTTTCTTCTCAGTGTCACTATTTCTAGTTTCCATGGTTAAAACCCTAGCTAAGTGGGAAGCAAAGGGATAGGGTATGACTGTAGAACATGGGACAAGGGAACATGGTGTTGAAGGAATGGAATGGGTGGGTTAGGGAGTGTGTAAATTTATGGGAAAATTTTAGGGGATATGGATATAAGTTAGGTACTTTAGGGAAGTGTTATAGATAAATTTTGGCACACCACCCCCATCATCCAGATCAGTGTTTTAGGGCTCATCAAAGCCTAATTTTAGTTGCTACATGCCCTAAACAGGTCAGCCTCTTGAATTCATCCTTCCCAAATAATTTCATGACCTAAAGACATCCTGAAATGACCTCTAGAGGAACAAGCTCAGGTAGGCCCATGTAATGGTGCGCTATAGAGAAGTTGAGTCCATGCTAGGGTGCTCCATAGAGCACATAGGCCTTCATTCACCTGTGTTGGGCAAGATTGAGAAAAATTCACATAGGGTTTGGGGAATATTCTTATCTTTTGGAGTCATCTAGAAGCTTCCCTTTCTTATCTACTCCTATGAGCTCGAAAATGGATGAGGAATGATTTAAGATGCATCCTAACCTCTCATCCGTTCCTCCATGGAACTAATTCTAATTATGGAAGGCCATTCTATAACACCATTTATGACATAGCCTCCTTCATCTCCCTATAAATTGACCACTCATGTAGGTGATCAGGGACTAGACTATGTTGAATTGTAAGGATATAATGTTGGTATGAGAATTGGGTTTGTAGCAAGTATTGTAATGCTACAAGTTTGTCATGCTTTTGATGTGATGTGGATGGGATCCAAGCTAGAGGAATGACTTTAAATTAGACAAAATGGTTGTAATTCCTTCTTTTATTAAATAAAGTATTTGAACCTTTTTCCATATGTTTGTATTGTCATATGATGCTTATACGTGTGAAATTTATTTGATTCCATTCACTTGTATTCATTAGATGTTTTTCTTTGATCGATTATTTGTTCTCCGTTGTTGTTTACAACTACTTCTCAAGTGTGTTAAGTACGGGAAGGAGCGATAGGATTGATACAAAGGAGACAAGAGGAAAGCGGAACTACAAATATGTCTTCTCATGTTCTTTATCTGATCTATTTCTTATAGGGAAAGGGTGAAGTGCTTTAAACTGTTGTTCTATATGGCTACTTATCTAGGGAATTAGTATTTATCCATAGATATCAAATTCTCCAAAACAAATTGATGACTCCACTGGGGAAGATCATCCTTCCTAGTAGCTTATCGACCTCCTAGGAAACTCTTATAGACCCTAATTGTGTTCATTGATTGTATTTCATCTCTTTTTCATTGAAATTTTGGTCAAAACCATGACAAATTGGCTTTTGAAATGGCTCACTGTCACCAACACAGGCTTGTGAGGGACACAATGCACTGCAAAGCACCCTTAGCTTAGGGACAATGCTCTAAAGTGCACTGTCTCTCATTCAATGCTGTGTTAATCCTCCTAACGTCAGTTTCCAACCTTGGATTGACTTTTTTCCAACTTGTTTCTGTTTGATTACTTGTTGATTGATCAATGAATGTCATGTCTTAGAGAATAAGTTTCTATCTCATTTCCTCGCCCTACTTTGACTTGATTGATTAATGTTTCTTAAATCTTTTCTTTTTCATTATCGATCCATAGTCAAAGTTAGAATATAGTTGATTAATCTTTGATCGAAAGAAAGTGTCGGAAAAGTCTTCTTTTCCTTCGAAACAAAACTATCGTAAAGTCTTCGTTCTTGTTAAAGATTGATTTATTGTATGTGCATTAGTTTCCTTTTTTTATTCACATTCAGATTAAGGAAATCGAAAAGAAAGACATGCACATTGCATTGAAAAATTTTGTGTGTGCTCATAGGAATATTTTAGGGAAATTGCACTAGATTGTGCTCTTTGATCTTTGATTGAAAGAAATATGATTGCTCTATCACTACTAGCTAACATTTTCATTGTTCAGTTGAATGAAAATAATGCTTATCATATTAGTTGCATTTTAGGAATTGAAAATATACATCACGTGGTGATCTAAAGAAGATCAACTTAAAATTTATCTGAATTTAGCTAATTGAGCATTGTCACCTAATGAATAAAATTTGGAGGTTCTAGGCTAAAGACATGTTTTGGCACCGTAAAACATAGCAGTTGTCGCTAACTTGTCTGCAATACATCCTGAGTGTGATACCTCATTCCACATACATGAGTATATCGTAGCTCGTTCACGTACTTTCACGTATATAGGGCGGTGTTATAGTACGTAAACTATATCAGAATTCTCTCACTATGCGGTTTTGCATTAGACTGTGCTAATATGGATTGGGCATCCATGTACTTTCGGGTATATATGGGAGGAAAACACTAGGTTTATATCCATCCATAGGTAACTGAGTCGTCCGCCTTGTAGATTGTGATACACCGAACACAACATTCAGGGAGATTGCCTGCTCGTATTTCTTATTTTGCCAGGGGGTATTCTACAGTTCATAGTTGCTTGGTAAACCTTTTGCCTAGATTATCCCTCTTTTGTTTGTTATTTTCCTTTGATTAAAATAAAATTAATTGACCACACAGAAAATCCTCCATGCTCACTCCTTAGTTGATCTTAGGTTGAAACATATGGCAACAAATCTAGAGTCCACTAATCAAGGAATTCCTTTGGATGGGAATCCTAGTCCTTTTCCTCCTTTCAGAAATATCGGTGCTCCTTACATGGCTACATTATCCCTACCGGGATTTACCATTGGCTTAGTAGTATGGCTTCTTTCAACCTCCTTGGTACAAAATGTCATGATTTCTCCTCAATCGAGTACACCTCCAACTGGACAAAATCAACCTGTAGTTGATACTAAAGTTTACCCTTTGCCTTCTTCCTCAGCTGTTTCTTCCTCCCCTTCTTCTTCTTCACCTAGTGAGAGTATTGGTACTAGTAACCAGGTGGCTAAGGAATTAGAATAAAGGGAAGAAGAAGAGGAAGAAGCAAATTCAATAGAGGGGCAACCAAGCAACCATTGCTTTGGATGCAACATCTAATTAGAAACCATCCATCATGCCTCACAAAGTTCAATATCCATACAAACATTGTGCGGAAGACCATCTTCCTTGAAATTGTTTTGGTATTCCTCAGATCTTAGCAGAATGGTCTTCCCATTCACATCATCCTGTGCCATCAACTTCTGAAGATCATGCTGGTGACAACTCGTTAAGAAATATGAGGATAGTTCCTTGCCTTGTGTCAACCTCATTAAAAAATGAAAACAAGGATATGAGCATAGTTCCTTGTCTTATATCAAACTCGTTAAAAGATGAAACAAGGAGTATGAGCATAGTTCCTTGTCTTGTGTCATGTTTGTTAAAAAATGAAACACGTCATTCCATCCACCTGATAACCACAAGTAGTCTACTTAGGTGAATGCAATGAAGCTTGGAGCACATTCACCTAGGGGTAAAGTTAAGTTTCCCTGTAGGTTATGGGAAGGAAATCACCCCATTCACATTTTTACATATTTGGATGAAGCCAAAAAGGTATTAGATAACCATCTTGCTTCACTACAACGACTTCCATTTGGTTACAGGAGACTCTCCCTTTCATCATTTAGGGGGAATGTGAGCCAATCTCAAGCATAGTTCTCCATTTCAATCTTGTCTAAAAATGAAACTGAATTCATGCATAGTTCTTCGTTTCAAGCTTGTCTAAAAATGAAACTAAATCCAAGCATAGTTTTTTGTTTCAAGCTTGTGTAAACATGAAACGGAATCCAAGAATAGTTTTTCATTTCAAGATTGTGTAAACATGAAATTGGGAATACATTTATTGCAGGTCATCGGATTTTTGTGAGTTAACATTATCTACTTCGAGAATAACTAACACATCCCTAAGAATTATACTGAGTAGTGATAAAATTCATAGAACGAAATGTGAGCTCTCTTAATTGCTTACAAATTATTTCACCAATTCCAACATTGTTTTCTTTTTTTAATTTTTCCATTAATTTATTTCAGTATAATTTCCTCTGGTTCAATCGTTACGAACTTAAAAAAAAAATGACATTAATTTATTTCAGTATAATTCCGCTTGTGCAATCGTTTCCAACTTTAAAAAAATAAGACACTAAACAAACCAGTTGGTCAAACCACAAATCACCTCCGAGTGGACATTGGCCACGAACCACACTACTCCCACATCAATGTTAGTGTCGTATACAGGAGACCTCTATCTGTATCACAATGCCAAGCTTATCCATTAATCGTCGAAAACTACCATTACCAACTACATCTCACGTACAAAGAAGACACAAGTTAAGACTTACTATCTCTATCTCCATTCTTAAAACTTCTCACCGAACTCCTTTCGCACTTATAGACGAGTTTACATTGGAGTTGTCTATAATGCGACTTTTTGGAGATTCCGGTGACGGAATCCGGCGGAGGAAATTGAGCTTAAATCTTGATTTGCTGCAGTTAAAATGGTTTTTTAACTGCATATTTGGATTCAGCACCCTGAAAAACCCCTGGGCCACTTTGATTGTGCAGAAACTAGCTATCAAACTTGCGATTCCAATAAATTGCTGCCAGATTTTGACCGGAAAAACCCACCGGAAAGGATTCTAAAAAGTCTCATTATAGACAACTGCGTTTACATTATGAAAATAAACGTGCAAAGAGTTGGAGCTGACAAATGATAGTGAGAGTAATTATATTAATAT